>MJUU01065060.1:0-22457 GCA_002080025.1 Modiolus philippinarum | reverse complement strand
TTTCATCCAATTTCAATGGGATTTTTTTCTTTTGATTCCTCTCATTGTAGGCTTTAAGTAATATGTCAACAGATTTGGCATAGCTCTTTCTGTTTCCGGGCTATTAGGGGTCAAAAGGGCCAAAATTGCAATTTTTAGAAATATGTAAAATCTTTATTTTACATCAGATTTAGGTGGGATTTTTTTCTTTGGATTCCTCTCAATGTAAGCCTTCAGCAGTATGTCAACAGATTTGATGTAGCTCTTACCGTTTCCGAGCTATAAGGGGTCAAAGATGTCAAAATTGCAATCATTAGAAATATGTGAAGTCTTTATTTTTCATTAAATTTGGTGGGATTTTTATCTTTGGATTGTTCTCATTTTAAGCTTACAGTGATATGGCAGCATATTTTGCATTGCTCTGTGGTTTCCAATCTATAATGGGTCAAAGGGGCCAAATTGCAATACTTCAAAATATGTGAAATTTTTATTTTTCAGTGGATTTCAACCTTAGTTTTTTTCTTTGGATTTTTCTTGATGGTAGTCAACAGAATTTCTTAGCTCTTACAATATCCTAGTAATAAGGGATTAAAAGAGCTAATTTTTATTTCCACTAGTTTGTGTACAGTTAATTTCTGTGACAAGGTCCTTATTGTGTCCACATTAATTTTAGTTTACACTTGTCCTAATTTCAGTGGCCGACATGCTGCGGTCGTATCATGCTGCGCTCGGCGTAGCCCTTTATTTAGAAGCTGAGATAGTATGCATTTCAGAACAGCCATTCATTATTGTATTGAATGAGATTTATGAAATGTTTATGTACCCTTTTAATTTTTTGGTCAAATTCGAAATCAAAGTTAATGTGAAAAAAAATCAGCAATTTTATTTTGGAAATCAGAGGTTTTGAATGGGATACATGTTTCCTGGTATAAAAGTAGCAAGCAGGTTACATTTCATCATGGAATTTTGGCAATATATTCTGAAATTTCTACTGTTGGTATTATTTTATTGTACAAGTAAGGTTGCCATGATTTATAGATTTTGTAATTATTTTGTTGTAAAACTGTGATATTTAAATCTTACTGTGATAGAAATTAATTCAGGAATTATTGTGGTATTATTTATTATTGCAAACAGTGAATTTTTGATAATACTAATCCTTTCTTTAAAAAAACAAATCATTATTTCAAAGAGAATAATTCTATTAGAGGAAAATACTCTTTATTTGCCTGATATTTTTTATTCTATTTACAGGTTCTGCTTTATTAAAATCATTCTTTGTAGAAACACACAAATACAATGAACTGAATTAAAGTACAGTAATCCAAATATAACAGTAAAAATGATATAAAAGAAATATATTTACTTTAATTATTCTTAAAGAACTTCATTTGGAGGAAAAACATGAATGCACCTATTCTTTATTTAAACTTTTTCCTTAACCCTTTCTTTCCTGATTACGACTCCAGTCATAGTTTTAATAAAACCAGCATTAATGGCCAGTATGACACACCATAGATCTGAATTGAAATTCTTTTATTATATTTCTTCAGCTGACAAGCCAATATCAAAAATTTTCATAGAAAGAGGTTGTAATTATCTGTTTCCTAGCAATTACAGCCACTAAACTGACGTGTGTGTTAGGTGGTCTTGAAATTCTCTGAAATTTTAGGGGGATGGGTAACAGAAAACATGATTTCAGATATGAAAGGAATCTTAAACTTAAGAAAATATAGCTGTATATTACACATAGATAAATAAAGGATGCAGAAATAATACACAAGAATGAATTAAAGCAAGCTGGGTGTAACTGTGGCCCTACCAAGTTTGAAAATCACAGGCACAGGTATTAGCTACTGATAAGAAAGTTAGAGAGTACCTGACCTTACTTCAGGACTTCCAGGTTGACTGTTAGAGGTAAAAATCATCCAAAAATGCCTTTTTCTGCAGGGGTAAGTCGTTTCCCTCCACCATCCCCCTCTGCCCCTCCCTGTTTTTCCTCCCATACTGTCCTCCCTCAGATTGTCATACTTAACTTTATCTTATGGCAGCATCAGCTTCATCATACATCAACTCATTTGCATCTAATTTGCATAAATTTGCAAAGAACTGACATTGCGTGATTGTTGAAATGAGCAACAGGATGAAATGAGTTAACTGAAAACTGTAAGAAATTGAAAGTCTCCACCAGACAGGGCAAAATGGTCTTATTGTCACATTTTGTGTCGTGACAAGAAGCACAAACAGGCTGGGCCAAGTATGGTATTTAGATCAGATTTTAAAGAAGTGTAAAAGTTCAGGAGTTGGAGATGGTGGTAGAGTTATGTGCCTTGAAACATGGCAATGTGCACCTTTACTTGCTTTCCTGGTTGCAGTGATAAATAGACACATTAATTTGTGAATTATGTTATTCTTTTTTTTATTTCTATTTTATATAACTTTTCATATTTCTTGAATAAAATTGGAGTAGAAAGTGTTTTATTTTCCTTTACAACAATGTCTTGTTATGTTTCCTTGAGGCATTGAATTAGGTAAAAATAATCATGGGGAATCCATGACCTTAATATACAATGTTATATACAACTACATTGCAAGGTAGTTATATATAATTAAGAATTGAACGCATTATTTTGAAGTTTCATTGGGATATGAAAGGGTTGACCGAAGCAGATTTTTAATGAAGCGTAGTAGCGCTTCATGTTGAATTATGCGCCCGGTCAACCCTTTTATAGTCCCTATGAAACTTCAAAATAATGCATTTTTTAATTACATTTAATTATAATTACATTTTAAACCCGAAATATAAAAAACAACTTTATTTACAGGGAAGTACAACATGTACATTGGGATTCTATTTTTTACAAATTCATCCGCCACATGAACACGTGGTCAAATGTGTTTCATGGGAATTGCAACTTCACATTAATATGCCACGTGATGGATGTTCATCTATCAAACTGACGGAATTCAAATGAATATTCATGAAATGTAATTATTGTAATATGCAACTATGTTGCAAGGTGTTTTATGAATGATAGATATATTGAAAGAAGTGAATGCTAAAGCCACACAAATTTGTGTGGCTTGAGTATTCATTTCTATCAATAAAGCTATCATTAAAAGAAGTAATCACATTGTTGCAAAATGTCTGAAACGTTGAGGAACAAAGACAATGAAAGGATATGGAGTAAATGCATATGAGACAAAATCTCTACAAATACATGGTAAAACCAAGCAGTGGAATACTTTAATGGTCATTCTTCATCACAAGGCCTTCAACAATGAGTTTTGCTAATTCCTCATAGAAGCACTGGCTTGAGCAAAATTCCTTCCTAAATGTCCAGCAATGCTTCAACCATGTTCTTTTTATTACTCATGGATGCAGAATCATCAACAAATATAAAATACAACATCAATTGCTTGACAAAAAAAGACTCACAGAAGACATTTACAACATATGAACAACCATAGGACACTCATCGAGTCAATTGCAGAATATCTTAAACTTGGGGACAAAAACATTGAAAGGATATGGAATAAATGGAGAAAAAGTCTCTATAGATACATGGTAAAAACAAACAATGGAACAACACTTTTATGGCCATTTTTAAACCCCCGCCTTAAAAGGTCGAGAGTATATAACATTCCTCTTGTCCTTCCGTCTGTCTGTCTGTCACACTTTGGTTTCCGGATGATAACTTTAGTTTGCTTTGATGGAATGTTTTATACTTTGGGACATTGTTTCTATGCATCAAATACAGGTCAAGTTCAATCTTGACCGTGATCAATTTTTTTTCATTCCAGAGTTATTGCCCTTGATTTAGGCAAAATCTGTAAATTTTGTGGTTTCAAGATGATAACTTGAGTTTGCTGTAATGAAATGTTTTGATATTTTGGGACAATGTTTCTATTCATAAAATACAGGTCTAATTCAATTTTGATCGTGATCAGATATTTTCTTCCAGAGTTATTGCCCTTAATTTAGGCAAAATTTGTAAATTTTGTGGTTTCCATATGATGACTTGAGTTTGCTTTGATGGAATATTTTAATGTTATGGGACATTGTTTCTATTCATAAAATACAGGTCAGCATTGATTATGACCATGTGATCGTATTCTTCTTTCCAGAGTTATTGCCTTGCTTTAGGCAATTTTTTTAAATTTTGTGGTTTCCGGATGATAATTTGAGTTTGCTTTGAAGGAATGTTTTAATATTTTGAGACAATGTTTCTATTCATAAAGTACAGGTCAAGATCGATTTTGACTGTGATCAGATATTTCGTTCCCGAGTTATTGCCCTTAATTTAGGCAAAATCTGTAAATTTTGTGGTTTCCGGATGATAACTTGAGTTTGCTTAGATGGAATGTATTATTATTTTGGGACAATGTTACTAATTATAAAATACAGGTAAAGATTGATTTTGACTGTGATAGGATTTTTTGTTCTAAAAATTGCCCTTGATTTAGGTAAAGTCTGTAAATTTTATGGTTTCCGGATGATAACTTCAGTTTGCTTTGATGGAATGTTTTAATAATGTGGGACAATGTTTTAATTCATAAAATACAGGTCAAATTTGATTTTGACCATGATCGGATTTTTCGTTCCAGAGTTATTGCTCTTGATTTAGGCAAAATTTGTAAATTTGGTGGTTTCTGGATTATAACTTGAGTTTGCTTCAAGGGAAAGTTTTAATATTTTGGGTCAATGTATTTATTCATAAAATTCAGGTCAAGTTCAATTTTTACCATAATTGTTTTTTTGGTGCCAGAGTTCTTGTTTTTGATTTAGGCAAAATCTGTAAATTTTAGGGTTTCCGTATGATCACATCAGTTTGCTTGAGTGAAAGTTTTAATATTTTGAGACAATGTTACTAATTATAAAATACAGGTCAAGTTGGATTTTGACCGTGATCAGATTCAGTGCTCAAGAGTTATTGCCTTTGATTTAAGCAAAATCTGTACATTTTATGGTTGCTGGATAATGACTTCAGTTTGTTTTGAGGGAAAGTTCTAATATTTTGGGAAAATGTACCTATTATAGAATAGAAGTCAGGTTCAATTTTCACTGTGATTATCCCAGCACTTTTCTGAAAAAAATGTGGGGATATTGTTTTGGTCCCGTCCATTTGTCCGTCCATCTGTCTGTCTGTATGTGAACCTTGTCAATGGAACTCCTACATTTTTGTCTCGTCGGCGTTGGCGTCAACATTTGGTTAACCCTAATGTTAAACTTTTTTTGAACTTCAATAACTCTCTGAAATCATGCTCAATAGCAATGAATTTTTGACACAATATTCAGTACAACTGCATTATTGAATCCCAATTATATTTTTGAAAAAAATAATTCCAATTTTTTCGTATTTTGCCATTTGTTGGTCTTAGTTTTTTTTCAATAATTTTTTTTGTTTCCACTATATCTCAACACCTACATGCCATAGACAGATGATGATTGGTTAGTGGTTACATCTTTAGAGGTAACTAACATCCTTACCAGAATTATGTCACCGTGACCTATATTTTCCGCATCAATGAATTTGACAAAATTTTCACTTGGGTCCAAAATATCAGCAAAGTGTAAACAAATTGGAACTTTGGAAATTTGATTTTGACATAGAATTGTTGCATGTAGTCTATAGATAAGCAATAAACTTTCAGGATTTTATTCCGGTTCCAACTTTGGTAAATTTCCTGAAAATGTCCAAGACTTAACAATTTTTTGAAATTTTTGCATACAATCAAATATTTTAGCAATTTTTCATACCGGACATAATTCTGAAACTTAAGAATTAAAAATATGGTTCCAATTTTGGTAAATTTCCTGCAACTCTCAAAGACAAGCAGTATTGGGGAATTCATGTCAGCAGCCATGCTTTTTGATTAGATTTTAGTGAAAACAAAAATTCTCAATGGTTAGATTTCAAAAAATTTTAATTCCAACTTTGGTAAATTTCCTGATACTCTCAAACTAAGTCAAAGACAAGCAATTTTTTGAGATTCTTATTAGCAGCCATGCTTTTTGGATGAATTTTTGTCAAAACTAATATTGCCAATGGTTAGATTTCAAAAATTTTTGGTTCAAATTTGGGTAAATTTCCTGATACTCTCAAAGACCAGTTATTACTTAAAATTTTTAGTAACCACATCTTAATATAGGCCAAATTATAATGAAAGCGGAGTGAGCAGGCGAGACACCAGGTTCTGTGGAACCTTTGCGAATTATTGGATTTAGTGTTTTAATTTTGTTATAGAATGGTTGCATATATGCTGCAGATGTGCAATAAGCTTTTAGATTTTTGATATTGGTCTTGGTGCAAACAAGAGGCCAAAGATGTCTATTTTGACACATGTGAGCTAATTGTCAGTGAAACTCCTCCTACATTTTTGGATTTATGGATTTAATTTGGTTTTAGAATTGTAACATATAGTCTGCAGATGTGCAATAAGCTTTTTGAATTTTGATTCCAGTTCCAACTTTGGTAAATTTCCTGAAAATGTCAAAGACTCATATTTTTTAACTTTTAGCATAATTATGATCTCATATTTTTTTGGAAGTGTTAAGAAAAAAAGTTCTTAATACTTAGAATTCTGAAATGTGATTCCAATTTTGTTCAATATCCTAAAAGTCTCAAAGATCACTTATTTTTTTTAAATTTTACCTAGAATTCACACTTTTAAAAATTTTTTCAATGAGGACAAACATTTTCACCAATCGGATTTCAAATATATTTGATTCCAAATTTTGGTAAATTTCCTGAAAGTCTTAAAGACCACTTATTTTTGGAATTCTACCTGGCAACCATACTTTTAGAATTTGCTTTGTTTTGAACAAATATTTTCATATATTGGATTCCAAAAATTTTGATTCCAATTTTGGTTAACTTCCTGAAAGACTAAAAGACCACTTTTTAGTTCGCCTCAACGAAGTTGAGGAGGACTATTGGAGAACCCCCAGCATCAGTGTCCGCTTTTAGGTATATATCTTCGTAACTATGAAGGGTAGGGTCATCAAACTTTGTGTACAGATGCATCTTGGGCTATCTCACAGCCTCCAAGAAAATAAGGTCTCACTTTGACCTATATTTTCCACTTGACTGGTTTTCATTTAATTTTAGGTCCAAGTTGATATCTCAGTAACTGTACATGGTAGGATCATCTAACCTTGCATGTGCATGCAACTTTGGGGGTAGGTCAGCATCCAGGCAAAATTAGGTCACTTTGACCTATATTTTCCGCATGAGTGACTTACATTCAAGTTTACGTCCGAGTTCAGGTCTTAGTAACTGTACATGGTAGGATCATCTAACCATGCTGTGCATGCAACTTTGGGGTAAGGTCAGCATCCAGGCAAAATTGGGTCACTTTGACCAATATTTTCTGCATGATCGACTTGCATTCAAGTTTACGTCCAAGTTCAGATCTAAGTAACTGTACATGGTACTATCATCTAACCTTGCATGTGCATTCATCTTTGGGGGGTAGGTCAGCATCAAGGCAATATTAGGTCACTTTGACCTATATTTTCCGCATGATTGACTTACATTCAAGTTTACGTCCGAGTTCAGATCTAAGAAACTGTACATGGTAGGATCATCTTACCTTGCATGTGCATGCATCTTTGGGGGTAGGTCAGCATCCAGGCAATATTAGGTCACTTTGACCTATATTTTCCGCATGAGTGACATACATTCAAGTTTACGTCCGAGTTCAAATCTAAGTAACTGTACATGGTAGGATCATCTAACTTTGCATGTGCATGCATCATTGGCGGTAGGTCAGTATCCAGGCAAAATTAGGTCACTTTTCTGTTTTTGTCTGAATTCAGGTCTCGGTTACTGTACATGGTAAATATAAGATCATCTAGCCTTTGTATACATGAATGAGGGTTGGTAAATGAGTACCCTGGCGAAATTGTGTTTCTGTGTCCAATTGTGCCATAACGAGGCGAACTTTGTAATCGTTGATTACCTATGTTTTGGAATTCTACCTAGCAACCATACTTAATAACTTGTATGAAATAGGAGAAACATTTTCACCAATTTGTTTTTATACGACCGCAAAAAATTTGAGGTCGTATAATGGTATGGCGCTGTCGTTGTCGTCGTCGTCTGTAGACACTTCTGTTTTTGGTCAATAACTTAAGTTCCAGTTGATCAATCCTTATGAAATTTTAACACAATGTTCCTTGGCACAATAGAAAGACTTTGAGTGGTTTTGGATTTTGTGGCCCCTCCTGTTTTTAAAAAAGGGACCAAAAAGGGCAAAATTGGGTGTATTCACATAATTGGCTGTAGAATTTTTATTGTTCATCAGATTTTTATGGGGTTTCTTTCAGTGTGCTCCTGGTGAAATTTCCAGTCAGTAGTATGTCAATAGATTTCATGTTGCATGTACCGTTCATGAGATAAATGGGGCCCAAAAGGGGCGAATCACAAAAACTTTATTTTTTTTATTTCCAGTCCGATTTTGATGCAGTTTTTTTTTTTCAATGGATTCTTTATAAAAAATTAATGTGGTACTAAACTATTAGATATTTGATAATATGTTTCCTTCCAGAGCTATGAGGGGCAAAACGGGTCCAAAATTGCAAATATGCAGATTACATAATATTTTTATTTTACATCAGATTTCGATGGCATTTTTGTCTTTACATTCCTCTTGTATTAAGCTTTCAGTAGTGTGTCAAAGGATTTTGCGTATCTCGTAACGTTTCAGTTCTGTAGGGGGTCAAAAGGGTCAAAATTGCAATTTTCACAAATATGTAAAATCTTTAGTTATCATCGGTTTAGATGTTTTTTTGTTGTTTTTTTTCCTAGTTTGTGTCTAGCTATTTACTGTTTCAGTCTTCTTATTGTTTCCATCTAGTTACTGTGTCAAGCTCTTTACTGTGTCCACATTCACTTTATATTGCACTTGTTAAAATTTCAGTGGTTGACATGCTGCCGTTGTATAATGCTGCGCTCCGCTTGGCCGTTTATTCCAAAACATTGGATTTCAATTTTGGTAAACCTCCTGAAAGTCTCAAAGACCTCTTATTTTTGGGAATTCTTACCAGCAACCATATATCCTTGAATTCTTTTTAGTAAAAATAGTGATTATCCATAATTTGAATTCCAAATTGTTGAGAAGAAAATTACGTGCAAGGTCTATAACAACTGTTTTCTGTGTCAAACAGGGAGTGTGGGGATGGCCGTCATTTCTGATGGCACCACTTCTAGTCAATCTTGAAGTCATCACATTGAACTTTGCTGTACATATTGTCACAAGAAACTTGATGCAGATATAAACCCAAAATGTTAGTTGTACTTGTTGATTCATAAATAAAGGTTAAACGCAATGTCTGCATACACATTGTTACAAATAACCTGAAGTAGAGGTTAAACCAAAATGTCTGCAAACATATTGTTACACGTTACCTAGGGTAGTGATTAAACCAAAATATCTGCATACATATTGTAACAAGTTACCTGAAATAGAGATTAAACAAAAATGTCTACATACATTTTGTTACATGTTACCTAGGGTAGAGATTAAACAAAAATGTCTGCATACATATTGTTACAAGTTACCTAGGGTAGATGTTAAACCAAATGTCTGCTGTACATATTGTTACAAGTTACCTGAAATAGTGATTAAATCAAAATGTCTGCATACACATATTTACAAATAACCTGAAGAAGAAACTTAACCAAAATGTCTGCTGTACATATTGTCACAAGTTACCTGAAATAGAGATTAAACCAATTTCTGCATACATAGTGTATCAAGTTACCTGAAGTAGAAGTTAAACCAAAAAATCTGCTGTACATATTGTTGCAAGTTACCTGAGGTAGAGATTAAACAAAAATATCTGCATACATATTGTTACAAGTTACCTGAAGAAGAGGTTAAACCAAAATAAATGCATACATATGGTTACAAGTAACCTAGGGTAGAGATTAAACCAAAATGTCTGCTGTACATATTGTTACAAGTTACCTGAAATAGTGATGAAACAAAAATGTCTGCTGTACATATTGTCACAAGATACAAGATGCAGACATTAAACAAAAATGTCTGCTGTACATATTGTCACAAGATACAAGATGCAGACATTAAACCAAAATGTCTTCTGTACTTTTTACCTTACCTGGCTATAGCCATGGCGAGCTTTTGTCATCATATGGCGTCTATCGTTTGTCTGTTCAGCATAAATGAAATAAAAGGGACAACAAGAAACACCTACAATGGCTGAGAATTATAAATCTTTAGTATAAGTAAAAATATAAATCTTTTTTCAAAAAGATTAAAATATAGATAACAGATAAAAGATATAAATCTTTTTAGTAAAAATATAAATCTTTTTTCAACAATCTTCTCCTCTGAAACCACTGAGCCAACATTAAGTCAAACTTGGCCTGAATCATCAATAGGATATGGTTTCTCAAAAGTTTTTTTTTTTTTTTTTTTTTTTGTCTACCATCAAACAACATGGCTGCCATTGCTAAAAAGCAACATATGGGTAAATTGCAGTTTTGGGGCAAATAGCTCAAAACTGTTGAAGATATCAAAAAATCCAGAAGAGTAAAAATGATGAGCATGACAAGATTTACCCACCGTGAAATTTTGAAAAAATCTGATGACCCGTTTTAGAGTTAATGCCCTTTATATGTAAATTTTAAAAATTTTTCACATTTTATATTTTTTCATTAAAAAAGCTATGACAGATGGGGGATAAGATTAAAATCGCTAAAATGTGCAGTATATCAAGATCTAACCATGTACAAATTTTGAAGAAAATCAGAATACCAGTATAGGAGTTATTGCCCTTATTGGTCAAATTTTTCGACCCAGAGGGAACCTGGGATATAGAAATAGGACCTCGTTTTCCAGGCAGTAATAATAATAATAATAATAATATTCTTTATTTCAAGAGGGTTACACAGTTAATAATACAACTACTCACAAGTTAAAATAATAACAAATAAACAATAAGATACATTTCACAATACTAGGTCTATTATATAATTAAGAACTATAATTTTCCAGAATCAGAACTCAAGAAGTAGTCGTTAGTTTTGCACTTAAAGGAATGAACATTAGGTGCATCTCAATAGAATTTGGTAGATCATTCCACAAGAATGGTCATGAATTTATACATGAGGGATTTTTTAAACAATTCTAATTTTGGTTTTGGAAGAGAAAGGTTGCCTTGCATAACAGTTCGTAGAGAATATGGATTATTTTCCGAGATATAATTGAATTTATCAACAATATAGGTTGGTGCATCATTTTTTATACATTTGTATGCAAGTATGCATTTGTAATACTTTATTTTTTGGTGGACGGTCAACCATCCAAGTTGACTGAATAGAGGCGTTGAAGGGGCAAAAGGGTTCGTGTCCAGTATTACTCTAGCTGTTCTTTTCTGTAGTTTCTGCAGTGGTGTATAACTCCTCCAAAACTGGATGTCCGTGGTTATGCGGGATGAATAGATTTCGGACGCGATGTAAACTCAGGTTCACGTGTTTGGAGAAATGCCACGCTTCCTGCATACTAAAGAACCGGCCTTGTAGCAAGCTCTTCTTTGAGTGGTTCGTAGTTGATCGGCTACAAGGCTTAATTCAATGACCTTTTGATTTAGACCTACTTTTCCAGTGGCAGTCAGAATTTACCGTCCTATCCATGCCCTTTCCTTACTCCAAGGTGATTAATTATTGCCAAACTAGTTCTCGTCTTGATATAGCTGAAACATTGCTGAGTAGACGTTCAACAATATCCAATCAATGAATCAGATTTTACATGATTTATACATCTTGTCCTATATTTCAAAAACAATTTGAGACAGAGGTAAAGTTTTAAATTGCGAAAATTTTCAGCCTATCAAGATCTGCCCACATGGAAATTTTGAAGAAAATCCAAATACCCATATAGGAGTAATTGACTTTTATTATAAAAATTTTTGGTGATTTCATACATTTTACCTTATACATGTATTTCAAAAACAATTTGAGATAATAAGTTTCAATTGCAAAAAGGTTCAGCATGTCAAAGACTACTTTTTATTGAACGTGGTTAAATTGTCCGACCTCGTCCAAGATAGCCTTCAGCGGGGAACTTAGTTTAGCATTTGACAATATGGGAAAACATTTTCTAAGATCTCATTCTCAAAATACTAGGCTAATTAGAAGCAATCTTGGTCTCTTTGAAAAATGTGTCCGGCAAGTCTACATCACATCTAAGATTACCACCAGCGGGGGACATATACCATCGGACCCTATATGAAAGCATTCAAAGATCTTCTCCTCTGAAACAACAAAGCCAATTGGGATTCAAACTTGGTCACAATAGTCCTTGGATGGTCTTCTCTAAAAATTGTCTTGCAAGTCCGCACTTCACCCAAGATGGCCTCCAGCGGGAAACTTGAATTAACACTACACAATACGGGAAAACACACTCAAAGATTTTCATCTTTGAGACATGAAAGCTAATTGTCCAAATTTGGTAAAGAAATTCCTTTGGTTCCTCTTTAAAAATTTTGTCGGCCGTCAAGTCTGCACATCATCCTAAATGGCCAACATTTCGGAACTTAGCTTAACATTTCTAGCCAGTTGGATCCAAACTTGTTTACAATAGTCCTTAGTCGGTCCTCTTCAAAAAAGATGACCAGTGAGTCTTCACCATATCCAAAATGGTAGCCATCAAGAAATATAGTTCAACTTTAAACAAATAACATTAAGGACCATTGACCTACTTCAAAATGAGACCATTAATATAATTTATTTGGAATGTATGATTGTCAGCCATGGCCCAGGTGAGCAATACGGGCTCTTGAGGGCCATCTGAAGGAAGAGGTTACCAAGATGTCTGCTATACTTATTATCACAAAACGCTAGAAGTAGATGTTAATAAAAATATCTGCTGTACCTGTTGTCAGAAGATCCCTGAATACGAAGTTAAACCAAATGTCTGCAGATCCAAACAAATCATAGGAGCACTAATTGACCAATTCCTCTTGCATAGCTCTGTCCTTAGCTGATTTTGGCTTTCCTATTTAGATCCTGTTGGTAATTTGTTCTCTATCAGCATTTACACATATTTCGGTTCATGGATTTCCAAATATTTTGATTTGATCTGCACTGATGAGACATAAGTTGTCGAAATGTGCATATACAGAACCTAGATTCACAGTAACCTTGGTATTTTGTTATTCTTTCCAAATTAGGTTTTGTCTCATTCTTTTCTGTTTTAAGGTAGTATTAGTAATCTACTTTTATTTGGTTTTATTTATTATATATTATACTATAGGGAAATGGATAAAAACACAGAGGCTCTCAATAGCCTGAGCTCACCTGGTCCAAAGCTAGCACTGGCAATAACTTCAATGATAAAGGGTCTCATTTTCTAGTGTGATAATTAACCTAGATGTAATATGGCCCACTGTGTAAGGGGAGATGATCTTCGTATGCATTTCCCATAGGGTCATATGTTAAACTATGATTCCCGTTGGCAGCCACCTTTGATATATGAACGTAACCAGACCAGAGATGCTAGTTAGCCTATACATTAGGTCTCTGCAACCAGGTAAACCAGGTAACCTTACTATTATATGAACGTAACCAGACCAGAGAGGCTAGTTAGCCTATACATTAGGTCTCTACAACCAGGTAAACCAGGTAACCTTACTATCACTTCCAAAGCAAGGTTACAGATTCCATAAATTGTTAAATACATTCAAAAAGTTTCATCGAAGATATGAACATTTGATATCCAAATATAATGTCACTCGCAAACAGCTTATTACTAAGGGCATTTCTCATCCCCGATTTTACGGAAATGTTGTTAAAAAATGCCAGAAACTGATTTAAAATCCAGAAACATTGGGACGTAACTTACATAGGGGATATAGACAAGATATTCTGGACGTGTCCGTTAAATTAGTTTGGGATCCAATGACCTTAGGATTTTACACGCACACTGGCCTCTCACTGATACTGCCGATGTCTACTGAAATACATGATGACTCTTGAGCAAACCCATCTGGGAGTTTTGAGTTTGATTTTTCTTCCATAGTGCGACAGTGTTTTACTAGCACACTAGGCTCCTTGGGCTAGCCGGCAGTTTAGCGACGAGCACTCCTTGACCCAACTTTCAAAATTACGTTTTGTCCCTCCTTTTTCCTTCAAGATTGTGGTCATTGAATTAGTAGTCTATCTGTTTTGGGTTTTATTCGTATGTTTATTCGTATGTTTATTATATTATAGGGAAGCGGGACAGAGAAAGGGGAGGTTTGAGTACCCATGAACCGGTTTAACCATACCGCTGGCTGTGGCTAGTGCCGGTACCAAGTCCGGCTGTCCCGAGTTCCTAGTTTCTGAGTTGTTGCGTTTGTCTTTTGTATTTTTATTGTGATTTTTTTTTCTTGTACAGTTCCTTGTTACTTTGTGGCATGTGACTGTGTTTTCCGGCCATTGTAGGTGTTTCCTGTTTCCTAATTTTTTATTCTTCTAGAAAATTTGGACTCCTCATTTCCTCTATTACAGCATGCTTATATTAATTCTAAAACTCTATTTGAAAAGAAAATCCCCTCATGGTATGGTTCTATCCAATTTCTGCTTAAATCCGTAAATAAGGTTAATGATCTAAAATCAACAAGTAGTAATAAGTTTAAAACTACTAGTAATAGATATATACGAGAGCACTTCATAACCTTATGGAATACACAAAAGGTCCTTAGCTCTAAAGGAAAATTAGATACTTACTGTTCTTTGAAATCAAATTTTGGGCTTGAAAAATATTTAATTAATATGACTAATTTTGAGTCAAGGAGAAATATTACTAGAATCAGAATATCTGCACATAGATTAAGTGTAGAGCGGGGAAGATACCAGCGGGTTTCACGTGACGATCGAAGATGTACTAGATGTGACTCTGATACAGTTGATGATGAAAAACACTTTATTCTCTCTTGTAGTCAGGTACATGACTTACGTTTGTCAATGTTAGAAATTGCAAAGTCGCTTAGTATAAATTTTTTTGGCTTCTGAATAATGAAGACATTACTTTACTTACAAGTATAAGTAATATGATGAAATTTGCTGGTGTTTAACATTGTGACTGGTTCACCTGGTTAAGACACGAGGAGGACACTTAACATTATATAAACAGTTTTATTATTTACAATTTGCTATTTATTCAGAAACGAATAAATATTATAAAACGTTAAAAAGTGTCTTTTAAGCATCGTCCCTTGGTGTCTTTCCCATCTGAATTACTTGCAAAATCTAACCTGTTCATTCATGTTCTTATTGATTGTATAAAAAAAAATAAAAATAATATTTAGTAAATAGCATATAAAAGCTGGCTCATCTGGATAAGGCACGAGGAGGAAGTTCTGCTGTAAATTATAATTTTGCACAGAATTATCCTGAAGCATCGTCCCTTGGTGCCTTCTCTACCTGAGCCATCTTGTCTAATCCATAGCAAAATTTGTACTCTATATTTCAAATGTCCACAGTGCTGGTGCCCTCTGATCACTTTATTTTATTAATATTATGAATACACTTTATTTTGATAGTGTAAAATATATATATTTATATATGTGTATTTGTCTCTGTAATAATTATTTTTGTTATGTTTTGTCATCATGTCCTCAATGGACCCTTGATTGGTTAATAAAGCATATTCTATTCTATTCTATTCTATTCTATTTTTCCTGGACATTTTTTCAAAGTGGGCCATCAAAATACCATTGTTACAAAGTATGGTTCAAAAAGGAAAAGTAGTTTCAGAGGAGAAGACCTTTGAATGTGTTTTTCCATAGGGTCCATTGTTTATCTAAGTTATCCACTGGCGGCCATTTTGGACATGAGACAGACTTGCCAGACACATTTTTCAAAGACAGCCAATAAAGGACAGTTGTTGCCAGGTTTGGTTTCAATTGGCCAAATAATTTCAGAGGACATAATCTTTGAATGTTTTTACTATAGGGTCCATTGTTAAACTGAGTTTCCAGCTGGTGGCCATCTAGGATCTGACCATGATGGGGACTTGCCAAACACATCTTTTAAATGGGACCAACTAAGGACAGTTGTGACCAAGTATGGTTTCGATTGGACAAGTAGTCTCAGAGGAGAAGATCTTTGAATGTGTTTTCCAATAGGTTCAATGTTAAACTAAGTTCCCCACTGGCAGCCATCAGGGATCTGATGAAAACTTCCCGGACAGTTGTGACCAAGTATGGTAAAATTGGCCAAGTAGTCTCAGAGGAGAAGATGTTTGAATGTGTTTTCCAATATGGTCAAATGTTAAACTACGTTGTCCGCTTGGCCATCTTGGATCTGATGGAAGTTTGCCGGACAGATTTTTGAAAGGGGACCAAGTAAGGACAGTTGTGACCAAGTATCTTTCCAATTGGCCAGGTAGTTTCAGGGGAGAAGATCTTTGAATGTGTTTTCCCATAGGGTCCAATGTTAAACTAAGTTCCCCTCAACTTAAAGTTGACCTTTATCTGTTATAGTTTTTTTTATAAGAAATTTAAAAAAGTATTAAAATTGAGAAAATTTCACGGAAAAGGGGCAAAAACTCCAAGACAGGTTTTCGAATTATCTTCAAAATTGCAGGACAGGTAGATCTTGTCATGCTGGTCACTTTTACACAGGTAAGATTTTTTATATTTGTAATGTTTTTTTTTAGTTATTCGCCAAAAATAGCAATTTACCTCTCTGTGCTTTTTTTAGTAACGGCAGCCATGTTGTTTGGTCCTCGGACTAATCGATCATGATTTTGAATCCACATACCATGGTAATGATTCAAGCCAAGTAGTTAAAATTGGCTCAGCGGTTTCAGATGAGAGTTTACGACGGAAGGACGGACGGACGACGGACGCCAAGTGATGGCAATAGCTCACATGTCCTTTTAGGTGAGCTAAAAAGGGAGAGGTTTGGTACCCCTACCCCCCCCCCCAAAAAAAGTTTAATTTACCAAGTTACCAAGTCCAGAGTTCCTACCATTGTCTACATTTTTTTATTGCTTTTAAACGATCGCAAGAACTTTGCATGGTATGGTGTTGGCGTCAGCGTCGTCGGTGTCTGTGGACAGCATAACTTTGGTTCTAATGGACAGATCATTATCAAATTTTAGTATGATGTAACATGGCTAACGCGTAAACTGAGGTTTTAATTTAGAAATTTTGGTCCTGCCCGTATTAGAAAAAAGAGGTTCTCAAGAACCCCTATCGCTCACATGGGCTATGGCTGACATGGAAAGTCCAAATAACCTCAATTATAAAGTATGTTACCTTCAAGTATGTTAATGGACATTGATGTTATTTGCTTCAAAGCTGATTTACATTTCCCGATGGCAACCATTTTGGATGGGGGTGAAGACTTAATGGTCACTTTCTTGAAGGGAACCAACTAAGGATTTGAAAAAAAAAAATGTTTGGTTCCAATTGGTTTGGTAGTTTCGGAGGAGATCTTTGAATGTGTTTTCCCATAGGGTCCAATGTTAAGATCACTGCTGGCACCTTTCATGGATGAGATGTGGACTTGCAGGACATTTCTTAGAGGGGACCACCCAGTAGCTATTGCAACAAAGTTAGTATACATTGAACATGTAGTTTCGGAGATCTTTTCAAAGCTTCCAACATTGTCCATTCAATTTGTTAGACTATGTTCCCTGCTGACAGCAATCTTGGATGTAATGTGGACTTCCCAGACACGTTTTTCAAAGGGGGCCAACTAAGGACTCTTGGGACCAAGTTTGGTCCGAATAAAAAGATCTTTTGATATGTATTATCTAAGGTTCATTGTTAAACTAGGCTCCCTGATGGTGACCACCTTGAATGTAGTAGGAAAAACTGACCATGTTCAACGGAATGTAGTCCTTAACATACTGAATATTTTGCAATTTAAACTTGATATCTATCTCAAACCATTGTTGATATACAAGACAACGTGTATAAAATACCCAAAAAATTAAACCAATAAAGGGCAATAACTCTTACACGGGTATTTGGATTTTCTTAAAAATTTGTATGAGGGTAGCTAGATCTTGGTGCACAGAACATTTTTTTTTTCAATTTAAACTAAGCCTCCATCTCAAACTATTTTTGAAATACAAGACGAAATAAATAAAAACACAAAAAAAAATGGAACACTAAAGGGCAATAACTCCTACATGGGTATTTAGATTTTCTACAAAATATGTGTAGATCTTGATATCTTGAACAGTTTTTCAATTAAAACTTAGCCTCTATCTCAAACTGTTTTTGAAATACACAAGGAAATATATAAAATCACAAAAAAAAAAAAAAAAAAAAAAAAAAAAAAAAAAAAAAAAAAAAAAAAAAAAAAAAAAAACCATTAAGGGCAATAACTCCTATAAGGGTGATAAGATTTCCTTTAAAATGGGAATGTGGATAGGTTTTGACATGCTGAACATTTTTTCTATTTAATCTTAGCCTCTGACTCAAACTGTTTTTGAAATATAAAATGAAATATATAAAATTACGAAAAATATGACAATTAAATTGCAATAACTCCTACTATAGACAGGTGAGCTAAAAAGGGGTTAAATTGGGTGTTTTCACATATCGGACTGTAAAATCTTAATCATTAATCGGATATTGACAGGGTTACTTTCATTGTGCTCCTGAGGAAATTCTTATTGGTTGTTAGACAACAAATTTCATGTAGCATGTAGCTTTTCCAAGATAAATGGGGTCCAAAAGGGTCGAATCTAAAACAATGATTTTTTTTTATTTTTAGCCTGATTTGAGGCAGTTTTTTCATTGAATTCCTAATGAAAAACGAACATAGTGCTTAACTTTTACATTTTCTGTAGCTTGTTGCCTTTCCCAGCTATGAGGGGCCAAATGGGGCCAAAATAGCAAATTTGCAGATTACCTAAATTTTTTTTTTCATTAGATTTGGATGGGATATTTACCTTTGGATTTATCTTGGTATAAGCTTTCTGTAGTCTGTCAACTGGTTTGGTGTAGGTCTTACTGTTTCTGATCTATAAGGGGTCAAAGCAGGGACTATACATTACATGTAATGTATAGTCCCTGGTCAAAGGGGCCAAAATTGCAATTTTCGAAAAAAGTGAAATCTTATTTTTCAACAGATTTTTTTTTCTTTGTATTCCTCTTGTTGTAAGCTTTTGGTAGTATGACCAAAGATTTGGTGTAGCTCTTACCTTTTCCGAGCTATAAGGGGTTAAAGGGGCCAATATCGCAATTCTCAAAATACATTTATGTAAATCTTTTTTTTTATCTGATTTTAATGCGGTTTCATCTTCTCCTTTGAAATCACTGAAGCAAATTCAACCAAACTTTACAGGTATTATGCACTAAAGGTCCTTTACTAAGACTGCTCATTTTGTTCTGATCTGACAAAAAACATGGCTGCCAGTGTGGAACTTCGGTTTAACATTAGACCCTATTGGAAATATCACATTTTCATCTTCTCCTCTGAAACCAATGAAGCAAATTCAACCAAACTTTACAGGAATGATGTTCCAAAAGTCCTTAATAAGATTGCTCGTTTCTTTCAGATATGATAATAAACATGGCCACCATCATAGGACATCCCTCTGTAAAATCCCATTTTCATTTTCTCCTCTGAAATCACTGATGCAAATTAAACCAAACTTTACAGGAATGATGTACTAAAGGTCCTTTACAAAGATTGCTCATTTTGTTCCGATCAAACAAAAAACATGGCTGCCAGCTTGGAACTTATGTTTAACATTGGACCCCATGGGAAAAATCGAAATTCCATCTTCTCCTCTGAAAACACTGAAGCAAATTCAACCAAACTTTAAAGAAATGATGTATGGAAGGTCCTTAACAAAGATTGCTCATTTAGTTGCAATCCGATAGAAAACATGGCTGCCAGCAGGGAACATAGTTTAACATTGGACACTGTGTGAAAAATCACATTTTCATCTTCTTCTCTGAAACCACTGAAGCAAATTCAACCACATTTTACAGGAATGATTGATGTACAGAAAGAATTCACCCTTTTTTGTAGGGGACCACCTAAGGACTATTGTGGCTGTGACAGTTTGGTTCCAATCAGCTCAGCAGTTTCAGAGGAGAAGATCTTTGAATGTGTTTTCCCATAGACTCCAATATTAAAACAATATTCCAGCTGGCATCTTGGATATAGCGCGGACCTGAAAAACTCATTTTTTGTAGGGGACAGCCTAAGGACTATTATGACCAAGTTTAGTTCCAACTGGCTCAGCTGTTTCAGAGGAGCAGATCTTTGAATGTGTTTTCCCATTGGGTCCAATGTTAAAACAATGTTTCCCGCTGGCTGCCATCTTGGATATAGAGTGGACCTGAAAAACAACTTTTATGTAAGGGACAAACCAAGGACTATTGTGGCCAAGTGTGGTTTCAACTGGCTCAGCAGTTTCAGAGAAGATCTTTAAATGTGTTTTCCCATAGGGTTCAATGTTTAACAAATGTTTTCCGCTGGCTGCCATCTTGGATATAGCACAGACCTCAAAAACACCTTTTTTTGTAAGGGACCACCTAAGGACTATTGTGGCCAAGTAAGGTTCCAATTGGCTCAGCAATTTCAGAGAAGAAGATCTTAAAATGTGTTTTCCCATAGGGTTCAATGTTAAAACAATGTTTCCCGCTGGCGGCCATCTTGGATATAGCGTGGATCTGAAAAACACCTTTTTTGTAAGGGACCACCCAAGGACTTTTGTATTCAAGTTTGCTTCCAATTGACTCAGTAGTTTCAGAGTAGAAGATCTTTGAATGAAAAGTTTACGCCAGACGGACAGACGACAGATGTACGGACGGATGACGGACGCAAAGTGATGGCAAAACCTCACCCTGGCATAAGCCAGGAGAGCTAAAAAACAAGGGTGCTAATGGAGAACATAGCTTAACATTAGACCTCATTGGTAAAAAATAGCATTTTTGGTCATGCATGGCAGAGAATTATTCTGTCAGGTGAGCTTTACAGGGTCAGTCTCTGTGACTCAGGTTATCATCCCTAGTTTGTGTGCAGCTAATTACTGGGTCAAATTCCTTATTGTGCCCCTCTAATTATTGTGTCAAGCTCTTAGTATGTCCATACTCAAGTTAAATTACATTTGTTCAAATTTCAGTGGTCGACATGTTGTATCATGCTGCGGTCGGCGTAGCCCTTTATTTATTTGTGTTTTTCTTGTGCAGTTCTCTGCTTGATTGTGTCCTGTGATTTTAATTTTCAACCATTGTAGTTGTTTCCTTAAAAGCACAAAAGAACATTTATAAGTCTATTGTTACAAATTTCTAGACACAGCAGAATTTACGTTTGTCCAATAATCATATACTTAATATATAACTAAACTAACACAATAAATCAGAATAATCTTATTGCTTTATTTCAAACTAAAATTAGGAGTGATACAAAATTATTGTAGTAATATTGTGACATACAAACATACAATGAGTTTTCACTGTAAAGCAGGTTCTACTGTATTGTGGTTACGACTTTATTTCAAAGTAATTTCAACTTCATCTTGAAAAATTATTCATTGCAATATTATGGTTCCTGTGTATTAACTGTTTTCCGAGAGAGTGACAAACAAGAGCTGTTGCCCAAATAGCCGCCAGTTATACCTCCTGCTCATTGAACCTTGAATCAGTATGGCAAGTGCAAAGTTAGGTGTGTGTGTGGACACAGTACAAGTGTGAACTGAATACAAGTATGGACACAATACCTCACCCTTTTTCCAAAGAAAATATTCAATGTTTAATTATCCCCCTTCATAACTTTGAGCAGAAACCATATAACTTCATGCATATCTTACAGTAGTAAACCTCACATTTCACCAAAATTTAAGCAAACCTTTTGGCCTCAGACCACAATTATTTTTCCCGTGCTTTCTTTGTAAAAATAAAGACATATTTAAATAAAGGGCTACGCCGAGCGCAGCATGATACGACCGCAGCATGTTGACCACTGAAATTTTTAAAGTGAATGTGGACACAGTAAAGAGCTTGACACAATAATTAGATGGACACAAAAAGAAGCTAGACACAGTTATTAGCTAGAAACAAAATAGGGAAAAAATCAACCCTTTTGATTACTTACCGATAAAAAAACCGTAAGAGCTATGCAGAATATGTACTATCAACTAAAACCTACAGACATAGAAATTTTAAGAAAAAAAACCATCGAAATCCGATGAAAAATAAAGATATGACATATTTAGAAAAATTGCAATTTTTGGCCCCTTTGACCCCTTGTAGCTCGGAAATGGTAAGACCTACACAAAATCCGTTGACATACTGCTGAAAGCTTAGATTAAGAGGAATCCAAAGAAAAAAATCCCATCAAAATCCAATGAAAAATAAAGATTTGACATATTCAGAAAAATTGCATTTTTGGCCCCTTTGACCCCTTGTAGCTCGGAAACGGTAAGACCTACAAAAAATCCGCTGGCATACCAATGAAAGCTTAGATAAAGAGGAATTCAAAGAAAAAAAT
>MJUU01065059.1:0-14158 GCA_002080025.1 Modiolus philippinarum | reverse complement strand
CTCACTAAATTAAAACTAAATTCTAGACATAACATCTGGTCAACCATGTCAGTGAATGTTCACATCCTGTACACATGGTACACATGCTTTAGTGACCAAAGTCTTGCACATTTTCTGTCCATATACTGTACTGTCAACTGCAACAACTGGTTTTTTTCACTGGCAATGCAATGGTGGCAAATGGACATGCTGTCCATGCAAATGTAATATTGGGGTCACCACAACATGGCTGCTTTATTTGAATAACAATAACAGGTCAATGTCAGGTACCACGTTTTTGAGCAATGAGATTTATCGAATTTATTGCACAAACTAATTAAAAATTGGATGAAACATTACCTGAATACTTGAATTAAGTAAAAATAACCATGATCGGTCCTGTTAAAGGCTGGATAACAAGTAAAAACATTTTTCCTTATAGCGAAATTTCGTGTCGCTATAAATGCATTACAACCAAATGGAGACCTTTTGAAAATCTCTGATTTTTCAATTATTTCACTATGTACATGTTTGTAACGATGTATATCGATAGCAGACACAATATTTGACATCCTGTCAAAATTTCAATGACATTTATCCATTAGATCGTCAGATATCAGTGTTTTTCGTTGTCTTACGTTTTTTGTCTACGGCATCGTAATAGCGGTCAATGAACCGTTTCAAGGCGCTGGTAAAGCGGTGGATTTTTGCAAGGTAACTATTGTTTACGGTGAATATTTCAACGGCTTTATGATATAATTTTCCAACAAGGAAAGATTTTTATTTGAAATAACTGTATATACGCATTAGTGTTAAATGTAAACCGTGGGCTTTACTTTCGTTTTTAGACAGTCCAGGTTGAAAGGGGGGGGGGGGGGTACGGAGAGATAGTTTGCTATTGGTATCTTTTAACCCAAATTTAATCTATCAAATTCATAGCGGGTCAAAGATGCCTGTGGCAGACAATCATATATTTTATTGTAATTGTCTGACGCAGAGTAGCCGTTTTTACGGGGGGTCACTTCAGATAGAATTGGGAACAGGTCTTCCGCTGGCATTTTGAAAATACCCCCTGTCAAATAGTTCCCCCCAAAAAATATCGACCCATTCATATAGTAAATTTCAAAAATAACTAACCCAACTGTATAGTAAAAAGTGTGTAACTCAAGTAAGAAAACCATTAATTTCCCCGGGTAATTTCACACCAGGAATGTTCTTAAACATCAAATAATAATAAATACCTTGTTAATTACAGCAACCAGAGATTCTGACCATTTCTGGTTAATTTACGACCCAATGATATACATGATGTTAAAAATTACTAACCATTCATATAGCTGACAACTGCAAAAGCAGGTCCATTCCCGTGGCACGTCTGTATAAACTTCTATATACATGTAGGAAGTGACCCCCCCCCGTTCCGTTTTTAAGAACATCCATCGTCGAATGTTGTGTTTCTACTGAATTTAATTAATATTGTCAATAGCCAACTTTCTGTCCAGTCTGCTAAACTGAGGGTTGCGATATATAAAGATCAGTTTTTTAAGATCTAGTATCCATTTAAAGTTTTTAAGGTCAATGTCAGATTAGTAAAACGCTGTAGGTCAATGATATTGGTTTGTATGTATGTTATGTGGTTGTTAGTGCATAACAGTCTGTTTCATAGACTCTGACTTTTACTTATTTTTCTAAGTTCTTCTTTTTTGATTTTGACCTACCACAATTTCGCAGTCCAGTGACCATTTTAAAGTATTTTTCCAAATTACTAAATGTGTTTACAGCAGGGTTAGTTAACCATGTATCTCCAAACTTTGCAAGTTTACTAGCTATCATGATAAGACTGAGGTTAGTGTTAAGATAACCATTCTTAGTTCCTATCGTTGTTGACGTATGTCTTTTGTCTTTTTTGTTTTCTTGCGCAGTTCCTGGTACATTGTGGCATGTAATTGTAATTTTCGGCCATTGTAAGTGTTTCCTGTTATCTTCTCTATATTAATTACCCAAAGATACAATAGTCTATTTCAAACATTCATATAGGTACATTCAACTTCTAAATGTCAAAATTATGTACCTTTGCTAGCAAACTTGGTGCTTAAAAATTTATTGCATAATCCTGGAATGGGCAATAATCCCCAATTATCCAACCAATCTTCTGTCAGACTTTGCTACTAAAATTGCAAAGTTTTACTAAATCAGCTGTAACTATGGGCGGCAATTGTACTTTCGTATGTGTCATGTACTTTTAAAGTTTCGAGCATGTAGAAACATTGAGATGAAACCCTACATATCGTCATTTTGTAATAATATTGTACACATATATACAGTAGTTAAGTTATGTAAACATTAAACAGCAGTTAAGTAATTTGGACAATATATATATAGTAGTTGAAAAATACAAAAATACCAAAGTTGCACTATAAACAGTAAATTTTGTTATGCTGTACACGTGTTTCAAGGAGTAACCTCTCATCTGCAGCATTAAAATCAAATAATATGGAAAGCCATAATCCAAACATAGTCAGAAAGAAATACTCATTTTCAAAAATACCGAAATAAGAAGCCAAATCCAGTACTAAGGACATCTACCGAGTGCCATACACGGAATGAAGCGGTGGTATTTTAAGGGGTTAGAATTTTGATAAAAGCAGTAAATTTCTATAAAACGCAAGGTAAATTTTCATGTCAGACAAGTCTGACTATTGGACTTGTGAATACCGTCGGGAACCTCTGGTCCACCAGCAGTGGCATCGGTACAAAAATACCAAAATTGCACTATAAACGGTAAATTTTGTTATGCTGTACACGTGTTTCAATGAGTAACCTCACCAGCAGCATTAAAATTAAATAATATAGAAAGCCATAATCCAAACATAGTCAGAAAGAAGTACTCATTACCAAATATTCCGAATCCAGTACTGAGGACATCTACCGAGTGCCATACATGGAATGAAATAGTATTTTTAGTATTTTAAGGGGTTAGAATTTTGAAAAAAACAGTAAATTTCTATAAAACGCAAGGTAAGTTATGTAAACAATATACACCATAGTTAGCTAGGCTATGGAATAGCCTGGCTATATATATAGTTCTTGGGGGAAAGTGAGGAGTACGCTTGTGCAGTGAGGAGAACGCATGCGCAGAAGACTATTGACCAATAGGAATTTCAGATTCTCGAAAATCAAAATGGCGTCCAGTTTCGTCCTGATAAAACGGGGCGGGGTTTAATTTTTCTGTTTTCTTGTGGAAGTTGAAAAGTATTATAAACATTTACTATAGGTGGTACTGGGAACAGGTCTGTAGAGGATGATGGGATTGGTATTGCAATATCGCTTAGCTAGATTTATAAATATAGATATGATAACAAGAATAAGAACATTAATGTATAAATTTAAAACCAGAAGTTAATAAATAAAGATGAGGTATTGTGCAATAATCAATAATATACAAATACTATACTTTTCAATTGTGTTAAACAAAGCGTGATTGTAGTTTGTGGAGATACTTAGGCAATGGAGAACGAAAGGTGGAAAGAGATAGAATTGCGTTTTTTGTGGAAGAATAAAGAGCTACCGGTGTTCATTTGTGTGTGTTGTAAAAGGTTTATGTTTCGAAGCCAAGTACATCATGAGCCACCACACCCTTGCCAATCAAACACGCAATTTTCCATCCAAGGCTATCCCATAGCCTAGCATATCGTTTTTATTTCATAAAAACCATTATCCGATTTATATCATCCACTTATGATTATAAAGTCCCCTCGTGTTTTCTAGGTAGTTAAATAAACAGTAAACAGAAGTTAAATTATGCGAACAAACTACAGTAGTTATGTATACAATATACATGAGTTAAGTTATGTGAACAATCAATAGTCGTTTTATGTTATGGGAAATAGCTTTAAAACTTACTTATTGTGGAAGACCCTTAATTTTTTTTAAAAGTACTTTCAACGATCACGTAATTATTATTTCACAGATAAATGAATTATTCATTTTCACTACTAATTACTAGTATTATGCATAACCAATGTGTCTTGATTTTCAGTTTTTCCCAATAACAGACCAATATAAAGCATAATATTTTACTATCTCCTCGATGAGAAAGCATGCATGTACCTCTTTTTCTGCTTTACATCTTAATTTGAAAACTGACCACGAAACAGTGTTTACGTAACATTCAAACATAATGGCGTAGTGGACAAATTTAATCTCCCAAAATTAATTTTCCCTTCCATTTGGGGATACTCCCACAGTACTCGCAATCATTTGGATGGGATACTGTATCCTGATTGATAAGATACATCATTGAGTTCCTCTACGATATAAGCCTTCTTTAACAAGGTGGAGGTTGCTTCAACAAGTAAATTATACAATAAAATAGGATCATAACTACGACTTTTTCGACGACCACAAACATGATTTAGTGAACAAACTACCGTCCGTAAAGTGTATGGGATTGGTATTTGTTCAGAGATTTCAATGGACCCAAGAAGCAAAATTTATTTGTAGCACTCTTTTTACAATAATTATACTTAAGAAAGGAACACCTATCTGTTTTCGATTCATCTTGTGACGCGGCGTTTGACCTAAATTATAGTGCAGTTTCTTGAAAAATTCCACAATTCAGTCAAATGCGCCTTCTGAATGCTTACTACAGTGTTTTGAGTGCGCTCTGGCAGTATGATTCATTGTCAAGAATTCTTGTAAGAACTGCAATTTTAAATGATTTCCATGGTGAATATGAATTCGGTATTTTCAATAAAATGATAACAGCACTGAATTATACACTGGCAATATAAGCGTGAGATCTATCATGAAGTTGTGAGGAAAATTGGCGAATTTAATGTTGTTTTATTTCAGTTACATCAGATAGATGTTTTTTTTAAAAAGGGTAATTTATTAGCTAATATACTTACTTTCGATGAAAAATATTTTGTGGTCAATGATCTTTTTTTTAATTAATGGCGGAAAACTGATTTTTTTATCTATTATTTCTATGCAAATTATCTCCCCTTGATAGATCAGTAGTTAACAGATAATGTTCAATAATACTAAAAGTGGCATATTTGATAAAATTCATTATAAGACATCAAAAATAATTTCGCCAACATTCCCATAGTTTTGTCAGATGCACAAGAATGGTGCTCAGTTGTGAAACCCGTACTATCTAAAATTTGTTTTAATCTCATGGTTGATTGAAATCTAAACAAGTGTATCTGAATGATTCTAACTACATTTTAACCCTTAAGACAATAAAGTGCGAAATTTTGTGTAGCTAATACTGTTTACTAGTTACAGGAACAAAATTGTACACAATTTTTTATGTTTATCAAAATTTCATTGTTTGTGTACGACTTAAGTAATATCGTTTCTGCAGTCACTTTAAATGTACACCTAATCTATTATGCTGGCGTCGGATCATGCACTTTAGCACAGACTTACATTTACCATAAATCAGCCAAAATAGTTGGTCATTTCACTTATCATGTTTTCTTTAACAAGCACCTGTTACATGTACAGTCTCCATAATTTCGCTCAAGAGGTGAAGTCATAATTGGCATGAAGCTGAGATCATAAGAAGTACCTCTTTAATTTATGAGATGCATTTCAGCTTTTTGTATTAATACTTTCACTTTTAATAGTCATGATTCATATGTAAAAAAAAATGTATTGCAGGATAGATAAAATGGCAGCGTCACCTAATTTCAGCCCCTGTACTATTTGTGAAATTCGTCATTTATCAAACGTAGCAGATGTATGGTGTCCTGAATGTGAAGATGCATTGTGCACCGGATGCAAGGAACACCACAGTATATCAAAAGCTACTAGAGAACATGACACAATACCAGTGGAGGATTATCTGAAGTTACCTGCCTTTATTTTAAATATTCAGCAATTTTGCAAAGAACACAATCAGAAACTTCAAATGTATTGCCTAAATCATGAAAAGCCGTTATGTAAGAAGTGTATCGTTACAACACATAAAGAATGTAAAGATACAGCTACCTTAGATGACGTAATAGGCAATGTGAAATCGTCATGGGCAATGGAAGTTGCTGAAAAGAGAACAGACCAAATTCTTCATACTATGAAACAAATTGAAGAAGATAGAGAAAAAAACCTTGCTTCTATTTTTGAAACAAAAGATTGTATTATCAAGCAGATATCCGATATTCGCGAGAAAGTGAACAAACATCTTGACAAAATACAGAAAAATATGGTGAAAGAGTTGCTTTCTCTGGCGGAAAAAGTTGAAAAACGCATCAGTGGATTTCTGGAATTATTAAAGGCAAAGCTACAAAAAGTGGATGATATCCGAGACAGCATTGCAAGAATGAAGAAACACGCTTCCGACTTTCAGTCGTTTCTTGGCCTCAAAGAAATTGAAAATAAAGTAGACGAAGAAGAAAAATATCTACAGTCAGCGTTCGACAAAGGGTTTTTGAACCAATCCAAAGTAGAATGTATCATTGATGAAAAAATGAAAAACTTTGTTTCACTTTGTTCAACCTTCGGAAAATTGACAATGGAAATCAAAGACCCGACAATTCAACTTCCACAAAAAAACCCCAAGAGGCTCAAATACCAAAATCACAAGAACAAATGCCTCAAAAATCATCTGTCAATGAAATAAAATTGAAAAATGAACGTGAAATTAAAATTGGCAACACTTCAAGTCTTTTGTCATCCGGTTGTTGTGTTATGCCTAACGGAAATATCGTATTTGCATGCTTTACCAATAAAAAGTTAGCCGTTCATGGAAGTGATGGATCCTATCAATATGACATTCCAACAGATTATCAGGTCATTGACGTAACACCAATTGATCAGAAGACTGTTGCTGCTACGGCAGGATATTTCGATAAAATATTTTTCTTTAACATCGAGACGAAAAAATGTTCAGGGTTTTCAATGTTCAGAAATCTTGTTTTGGAATCACTTACAAAGATGGGTCTCTGATTGTTTGTGTTGCCGATGTTGGTTTGCAAATGTTAGATATTAAAACATTCAAATTAAGCACAATATTTAAGGAAAATGGTTTTAATGTTAATTCATTTGTCACGTCGTTTGATGATAAAACTTACTTTACAAATAACAAAACCCAAACACTGAAAGCTCTTGATGCGAACATGAAAGAAATTTGGCGATTTCACGATGAAACCTTATTACTAAAACCAACTGGTGTTACGGTCGACAGACACGGAAATGTGTTTGTTGGAAACAATACGGAAAAACGTTTGGTAATATTGTCGTCAGACGGGAAACAAAGAAAGCATGTAACATACCAAACAAATTTGTCAAATGTGATGGGGTTATGTTACGAAAAGTCCTGTTCTCGTTTAATAGTCGTGGACATGAACAGAAGGGCTTTATTTCTTGATTTTGTTTATTAATTTCGTTAAAGTAATTAACTTGTAAACAATACAAAATTATTAAATTGTTCATTCAGAACTAACCGTACTCCTTTTTTGACAACTTTTGCATATAGATATAAACTTGAGACTTCTGTGTTTGCTTTATTTTGTATGCTCGAGTGAGCTTTATTTTGCTAGGCAACATATGAAAATATTTGTCAAAAAAATTTGATATTTTTATATTTGTTGACAATCTGAAATATGTTAAGATACGTACATGTTAAGATAAATACATGTATAGCATATCGACAAGAAGAATCCACAATCCACGTAGAAAGCCTGACAAGAGTGACAAAAGAAATTACATTAGGGACCAACCATTTAACTTGAAGGGGGGGGGGGCTATGGTTTTTTCTAAAAAAATATTTTGGATCTGATTTTATGTGAAAAAAATATTTTGGCTGCCAAAAGGATGAAAAAAAATTTTCTGAATGAGGCTTTCTGCCCAAAAACATAATGTTAATTTTGAAAAAAAATATTTTGTTGGTACGCGTGCAAAAAATAAATAATTTGTCCCCCCCCCCCCTTCAGGTTAAATGGTCGGTCCCTTACAACAATGGAATAATGCACTGACTCACTTATGAAAAGCAGCAGTAGGATCAAGTTTTCAGCTGCGAACATATAAATGCCGTTATAATGGAAAAAAAATGTCTCAAATGTTAAAATCATTTGTTTTCCATGTCCAAATTATAGTTCTGCAGATGGAAATTTTAACAACGAACGACTCTTCAGTGCAGATTAAAATGAAGTGCTTGGAAGACTAAACATGGAATTATATACTATTTCTAGTAAATTCCCAAAACATTAATTGATCAAAAGACGTCACTAGCTGACCTGTATATGTTATCGGGCTCAGCCCATGAGCAAGGATATGAAGCACAGGGGCGAGTGAGAGAAGCGAACGAGCCCTAAGCTTCATATTCTGGCAAGCGGGGTGAAATTTTACAATACATCAGCTGTCAAAAGACCGATAACTTGTTTTTCATCCTTTATTTATTTTGTATTTTAGATTTGTATTTATCGAACTGAGATTTCAAATTCCCCCAAAGTTGCGCGGGAAATTCGACATACATGTCATTCTCGCCTTTTCAGCAATTCCAGCTTCAAAAACATGCCTTGTATTTTTTTTATCATTTTATCGGCAAAGGTTTTGTAACTGAATGAATATTTTCGACCGAACTACTCGAAATAATGTCTATTTTTAATGTTGTAGCAACATATTGTTGTTACGATATTCTATCGTTCCTTGGAGCTTTTATGACGTCGTAATGTGAAAACGTCAAAGCTCTGTAGGATATATATTCCATATGGGACGTCTTAAAAATATACAGTCATTGCCAGCGATTACACCAGGTCACCATGTAAATATAGTTTCAGTTTTAAAGTGCAATTATTTGCTTGATATGTTTAATGGTTTCATGGAGTATCGGCAGGATATAAACATAACACAGCTACGCTCACATCCTATATAATAATTATACTATAACTAATCCGAGATTCTGATTATCGCAAAATATTCAACGAATGATCGAATAACGCAGTAATTCACGAATGCGCGCAGCGCATGAGTGAATTACAGCGTTTTTCGATCATGAGTTGAATATTTTCGATAACCAGAATCTAGGATTAGTTATTATATAGATCTTCTTCTCTTAAATTTAGTGGTTTATTTTAAGATTCATTGCACGAACTAAGTTTTTGATGTTAATCCGCTGAGACGTTTACTTAACAACGACGTTGACAACGTCTATTGTGACGTCACTTCCTAGAGTGAAATTATGGAAAATAATTTCACAGTTAATTATCACTTTTATTTCACTGAGAAATTTCAATCTTTCACTGCAATCTATATAATAAATCTGTATACTTATCGTGTACATGCATATACCATCATAGGTCATAGACTGTGGCATATACAAATGTATCATTAAAAGGGGTGACGGAGAACATAAAGTCAAAATGGCCTAACCTAAAAGAAACACAAATCACTTTGCACATTCAGATCCTTTTTGAGATTTGTAAATTTTTCTTAATTCTAGATAAAATGTATTCTAAATTTGCGGGTCAGCACCGAAGAACTGAACGACTTGGCTGGTGATATCCTCGAAGACTAACCGTCTACCAGCGAAGCTGATGTGGAAGTGTCTGTATTATCCTTAATTTCGAGCTCTTTTTGGAAAGAGCAGGTGAAGAAAATCACCAAAGCAAGGGTTGTTTAGTGACAAAATATAATCTATATAACGGAAGCTAAAAATTAAGGATAGGGCCAGTTTTTCATCTTTATTTTGAAGAAGCCCTTCGATGAATTCAGTCTTATAAGAGGGGAGAAACAGATCGGCTAGGAATAGTGCACAGTTTGTGTACATAGGAATTCCGATAGTCTGTTGAAAAACAAGTCCTCCAAACTGGACAAATATATTGTCGATCAGAAACTCTAACATTTAATCATTTCCTCCTTTGTATATTTTTTCTCCGATTCGGAGTAATTTTTAACAAAATAGTCTTGTTCTCTACCTACAACAATGTACCTATATCTTTGTTCACTGTTCTTACGTGAGAGACATATATGAATTAAACCTTTCAGCCGATATTTTAGTTGTTCATGAGGAATGGTAGTATAAAGTGTGGAGAAATCGAAAGTTTTAATGCTGTTTCAGTGTGATAATAATGTAGAGTTTAAGATGTCAAGTAGATCTTTGGAGTTTTTAAAAATCCACATTTCATTTACATCGCTTCTTGAAAAGCAAGTATCACAGTATTTTTGAAGGCCCTCTTTAACAACTGTCCAGATGGAGGTTAGCAACTAAATATAGGTTTTGTAGAATATTTGGAAAATCCAGCGATGTATCGTTCTTTGTACGGGCATGATGTAATTTTGCTACCCAAATACAAAGAGGGGAGATCCGTGTCTTCATCCTTGGTAAAATCCCGAAGGAAAGCAAAAACAGATTTTTTGTACTGTAATATCTCCTCGTTTGACAGAGTAGCAGTGCGTATGATGCCTTTGGAATTATCAATGCCTAGTTCTTTCTTTAAACAATTTATGTAATGATTTTTGCAAATAATAATAATATTATTAGGGCCTTATCGGCAGGAACGACGACATATTTGTGATGAATGAAGGACAAGTAACTAACCACATCAGCAGTTTTGAAAATTGATGATTTAGTTCTACTTGACCCTCTTAGCTAATTGATTCGTTTAAGAATTGACCTCACAGCCTTAATCCACTCCGAAAGGGAATCACGGTCTTCATCTTGTTCACGCTTAATCCATTTTCTGGCGTAGTCCTCTACAGCATCCATAAGAATTTTGAAAAGTTGTTCCCAGTTGATGGAATGTAGTTTACGGAATTTAGGCCCTTTTGCAAAGACATCACATATAATATTTCGGCAGCGGTTTTCCAATTTTTAGATTCGAGTTGCACTGACGAGATATAAATTCATCGAAATGGGGCATTATATGCAACAGTGAAATTTAAATGGAGTGTTGCGTGTCACTCAAATTGTAATGGTCAAATTCCTCAGTGGAAAGATGTTCTTAATAATATCACATCCTACAACTCTAACTCGGTTGGTCTTTGATTTCAGATGCATATAATTTATTTTTCAAGACCTGTATAAGCATATTCACATGCTTATCCTGAGGATTAAATAAGGTTTCCAAGTTTGTCGCTGTTTTTAGACGTTATATATGAATTTTTTTACAGGACTAGTATTTTCTTCATCAAGAAGATCATTGGAGCTTATTCCGCCTCTTAGTTGAGTTTTGGGAATTATCGATTGACAAAAAACGTCAACTCATCCTGCCCATCTTTTGGATGATACATAAAGACTTCTCAGTTTCTGGTTTGGCTTGTGTATTCTCACTTGTTATTTATTTCATTTCATAGAGTAGAGTAGAGTAGAGTAGACATTTAATATGGAACTTTGGATTTTTCCCCTCCTTGCTGCTCCAGCGAGATCCATCAATCACGGGGCCAAATGGGCAGGGACAGGAAATTTACTAGCCAATCTCCAGTCTTGTACACCCTTCCGAGGCAGTAATATTTCGGCAGCGGTTTTCCAATTTTTAGATTCGAGTTGCACTGACGAGATGTAAATTTATCGAAATGGGGCCTTATATACAACAGTGAAATTTAAATGGAGTGTTGCGTGTCACTCAAATTGTAATGGTCAAATTCCTCAGTAGAAAGATGTTCTCGATAATATCACACCCTAAAACTCTAACTCGGTTGGTCTTTGATTTCAGACGCGTATATATATATGCAACAAACACAAACATTTAGTAGCAAAAAAACAGGTAAGGTATACAAGGTGTTCTGCAATGTAAATTGTAAGACACCTAATGTCGTATACCTCATTGACTGCCAGGTCTGTGGTCTACAGTATGTGGGTGAAAGTGTCCAACCGTTCAACAAAAGAATGAATGGACACCGCAGTGACCTCACCAAAAAACTATTTCTGCCTGTCAGTCAACATTTCAAATTACCTGGGCATTCTGTGGAAGATTTTGCAAGATCAAAAGTGACCATCATTGATCATGTGCGGGGTTGGAGCGATAAACAGAGACAATCGAGAGAAAGCTTCTGGATCAGAGAGTTATGTGCATTACATCTGGATGGCATTAACAAGAAATCGTAGTTATTTGTTTTTCATTCCGTTTATTTAAGTATTCATTTTCACAGTATTTGTTTATATATTTATTAAAGAAGTGGTGTTTGTACATATAGTGTTTAGCGGGGCTAATTTCCCGCCCCTACCCATTTTCTTAATTTATCATTCAGTTATGTTTTGTCACAAGTCTGGTACAAAAATATCTTTGTGTAAAAATTGTAATTTTGTGTCCAGGTAAAATATCTTTGACGTTCGATGTATGTAAATAATTTTTTACGATCACTTATCGAGAGACGTTGAGAAAGCTAGTAGGTCTAGTGAAAATTTCGTCATTTGATCAATTTAGGTTTTTAATTGCCTAAATTTCTCTATAATAATTTTATTTTGATGTTGTTGTGTATCACTTTAGACGTATATATATATATATTTATATATATATAGTGCAGTTTTTGCAATTAACAAAGGGATAAAAGATAATTTATCTCGAAAAACTTTTGCCAAGAATAACCAGCATCAATGCCCAGTACCACTTCATTGTACAACACCAAACCTAGTATCTTTTAATATGTTTTGATATATGTTTATTCAGTATGTTTTGTTAGAACATATCAACCAGACTAAATAGTATAAAACATACACTAAATAAGAATGCTTAAATAATTACATGTACTCTGCACACCTTTGGGTAAATATATTATAATATATACAAAATAGCATAAGATATACATTTGCAATTCTTTTCAATGGATTTTGATTTGATTAATTATTTATCTATTTATCTACATTGGAAGTATTCCAAGGAGGATAACTCAACCTTATCATGAGTGACTAGATATTCTACTTGATTTAGGGATTTATATTATTACTATTTATTTGTGTTTATTATATTTCCTGGAAGTAACTCAATCTTATCATAAGAGAGTGACTGTGAATTGGGATTTGAGGGTGTATAAAATATAGTTTTCAATGACATCCACAGTACTGGACTACATTAAACCAAATAATTTATTCAAAGGATTACTAAATTGCGTTGGGTAAATTTACATTAATCCTACATATTTATATAACTCATCTGTTAAATTTTTGCTAACTTAATTACTAGGACTCACTGCATAACACATATCATGTATACATGTATATGGCCCAGCTATTTGAAATCTACAAAATTTGTGATTATGGCTAATTATTTTATTGTTAACATATAACATAATGATAGCTCATTCAAATTGATAAAGATATACATCTATAAGCACCATTGCATATTGGAAATAATGGGGCAATATATTATTATCATCACCTATTGAATAATTAAATGAATGGCATTTAATGGCACCTTATGTGATACTTAGTCATAACGTGATAATTAGTCCATAAGGATACTTGCTTAGGTTAATATATAAAAGGTATGGGACTTGGGTACAGGTTACATATTTTATATGTGAGATGTAATGATATTACTATATGTGGTATCGCCATACGATGAATCTTCCATAATTTAAAATTAGTTAACTTCTACTTACACGTGTATCAGGTTGCATATTAAATCCAAATTCTGAACTTAACCGGTATCAGAGATGCAAATTTCAGCATTTATTCAAGCAAAAGCTGGTGATAAAATTAAATAGAACTCAGCACACAGCCTTTCTCCAAAAAGATGCTGAAATATTTTTGTTCGCAATGTGTCCAGGTATATATACAATGTAACCCCTGCTAATACATTGTCATAAGAACACACATCTTAATGGACCGATTCAGAAATGCAACGGCATTATGGGATTGTCATTGTTCTGAACGTTCTTGATTGGTCCAAACGTATATTACAAGTACGCTGAGCTTGCGCAACGTCATTTACGAGGACGGAAGTTGAATTTCTGAATCGGTCCATTACATGTATGTGATGCCAAACAGACATGGTGACATCCAACCTCTATCCAACCATTCTAGTTTCTAGTCATGCACAAGAAAAATTTCTGGCAAAGAAATCCAGATCGTGTCCATTAAACGTTTTTTTTCCTCGCACATTCTTACATGTTGTAGGTGGGATTTTACACGTACATGTATATCCCTTCATCTAAAAGAGTAATCGCATGTTTGTCTTTCGTTTATAATATAATATCCATGCTATATTTCAGTCTGAGAATCCACTATTTACCT
>MJUU01065058.1:84464-90987 GCA_002080025.1 Modiolus philippinarum | reverse complement strand
TTTATTGGCCTTTTTACGGGTTTTTGCTGCTGCTGCTGCTGCTGCTGCAGCGCCATATGCGAGGTAGAATTGCTGCTGCTGCTGCTGTGTCATATACCAGGTATATTTGCTGCTGCTGCTGCTGCTGCGTCATATCTGACGCATAATTGCTGCTGCCACCACCACCACCACCACCATCATAGACTATTATCCCACCACCACCACCACCACCATAGACTATCATCCCACCACCACCACCACCACCATAGCCCATCATACGACGACCACCACCACCGCCATAGACTATTATCCCACAACCACTACCAACACCCAGATACCTTTAAACAACCAACACCACCACCCAGAAACCTTAAAATCACCACCACCACCACCCAAATACCTGAAAATCACCACCACCACCACCCGGATACATCAAAATCGCCATTTTTATCATTACATTACTATATTTTCCTTTTTTTACTAACACAATACCATGATATCACCATGGTTACTAAGTAAATACTTTAAACTAATGTATCACTTAATGTGGATCTTTAAATATTTATGCTGGTATTTATTGTTCATATTGTCTTCAATATCGATTTGTTTACATATTTTGATGTGATTGTGTCATTCTTAACAAATATTTAATGGTTTATTTAAGTTTTGTTTCCATTAATGTCAATAAGTTTTCGTGTTTGCTGTATTTGTGTTCATATTTCACGTTTCATCTTACGTTTTCATGTCAAGTTTGCATTTATCTTCATAATTTGTTGTAATTATGTTTATATTTCACATTTCATATTGCGTTTTTGTGTGTTAAAGTCTTCATAAACATCGATATGTTTGATGTATTGCGTCACATTATCTTGTTAGTGTGTATTTTCATGTACAAATTTGCATTTCTTTTCATAATTTGTTGTAATTATGTTCATGTTTAATGTGTAATGTTGTGTTTTCATATAGAAGTTTAGATTTATTTTCCAACTTTGTTGCATTTATGTTCATATTTAACATATCATATCAAGTTTTCATGTAACAGTTCACATGAATATGGTTAAGGTATGATGTTTTGTTGTGCTAGTGTTCATGTTTAATGTATCTTGTTATGTTTTCATGTAATAGTTCACGTTTATTTTCATAATTTGTTGTCTTTGTGTTCATATATCACGTGATACAATGTGTTTTCAATAAATTTATCACATTCATTTCACCAATAGTTGTATTTCTGTTCATTGTTAACGTTATGTGCCTTGTTTTGGTATTAACATTCGTGTCAATGTTCATATGTTTGTTCAATTTTTCTGTTTTCAATGTTCAATCAGTTAGTATTTATAGTTCACATATATATGTTGTATCATTTACTGTTGATGTTTTACTATTAATGCTTCTAATTGTTGTTCACATTATCTGTAATATCAGTTAGTTTTCATATTTTGTGTCACTTAATGTTTATTTCGTCATCCAGTTGTTGTTAACATTCGTGATAATGTTTATATGTTTGTATGTTTTGTGTCGTTGAATGTTGATGTTTCAATGTTTGGCATTATGTTTTGATGTCAAAGTTTTTATTTATTTTCGAACTTTGTTGTATTTGTATAATATTTATCGTTTCATATTGTCTTTAGCGTAAAGTTTGCATTTCTTTTCATAATTTGTTGTAATTATGTTCATGTTTAATGTGTCATGTTGTGTTTTCATATATAAGTTTAGATTTATTTGTCAACTTTGTTGCATTTATGTTCATATTTAACATATCATATCAAGTTTTCATGTAACAGTTAACATGAATATGGCTATGGTATGATGTTTTTTTGTGTTATTGTTCATACTTAACGTTATGTTTCGTGTTTTGATGTGAAGGTTCACATTTGTTTTTATATTTTGTTGTATTTCTTTTCATATTTTACTTTTCATAGTATGTTTCTGTGTTAAAGTTTACATTAATGTCATTATTTATCACCTTTTATGTCACTTTATGTCGATGTTATAACGTTTGGTGTTATGTTTTGATATCAAAGTTCACTTTTGGTTTCATACTTTGTTGTGTTTGTGTTGATTTTTCACATATCATCTTATATTTCCGTGTGAAGTTCACATTATGTTGTCATGTTTCGTTGTGTTTGTGTTCATACTTAACGCTATGTTTCGTGTTTTGGTATAAACATTCATGTCAATGTTTGCATGTTTACAAATCTTGTGTCGTTGAATTTTCATATTTAGACATTTCTACTTGTATTTGGTGTTCACATCAGGGTGTTCTCACATGTTGTATCACTTCATGTTCATGTTTAACCATTTATGCTTGTATTTGTCTTCATATTCCATGTTACATGTTGTGTTTTGATGTTCAAGTTCTCATGAATGTGGTTAATCTATAATGTTTTGTATCATATGATCTTGATATTTGTCTTTTGTTTTTGTTTAACTATTCATATCAATGACTTTATGTTGTCATAATGTTTGTCAATTCATTGGAGATTTCAAGTTATGTTTCAGTTTTATCATTAAAGTTCATATGAGTGTCGTTTAATTTTGATATTTCAATGTTTCTGATTATATTTTTGTTCATATCAATGTTAATGTTCATATGTTTTATATCACTTTATAGTTATACTTAACGTTAGGTGTATGATTTGGTGTTAATATTCGTATCAATGTTCATATGTTTACATATCTTGTGTCAGATTATGTTGATGTTTCAATGTTTCTGTTCGTATTTGGTGTTTACATTCATTTGTTGTATCATTTAATGTTGGTCTTTAACCATTTATGCTTGTATGTATTGTTCATTTTATCGTCAGTATCTATTTGTTTTCATATGTTGTATCACTTCGTGTTGATCGTTTACCATTATACTTGTTTTTATCGTTCATATTATCCTCAATATCAATTAGTTTACATATTTTATTACTTCAGGTTAATCTTTTAACATTTATGTTTATATTTGTAGATCATATTGTATTCAGTATCGATTTGCTTTGATAGTATCACTTAATGTTTTGTCCTCCATTTGTTGTTATATCAAAGTTAATATGTCTATATATTTACGTTCATCGTTATGTTTAAGTTTTGTTTCAGCTCTTAGTCATAGTTGATGTATCATGTTATGTTTTCATATAACAGTTCATATCAATGCCATTATGTTGTCATGTTATGTTGTGTTTGTGATGTTAAGTTGTAGTGTTTTGTTATATTTGTGTTCATATTGATTCAATATCAATTTGTGTTGATAGTTTGTATCACTTTATGTTAATGCTTTAACATTTATTCTTGTATTTTGTGTTCACATTCATAGGTTTTCATAGTTTGGGTCAATTCATTGTCATAGCTGACGTTATGTTTATATTATTTGGTTCAAATTCGTGTTAATGTTCATAGGTTTAGATGTTTTATATCAATTTATAGTCTTAGTTAGCTGTATGCTTATGTTTTTGTGTTCATTTTGTCGTCCGTATCTATTTGTTTTCATAGTTTGGGTCAATCTATTGTCATAGCTGACATTATGTTTCAGCTTTTAGTGATTCAATTCGCGTTTTTATATTTTGATATCTATTTGTCTTCACTTGATGTTTCGTGTTCCACTTAACATTCATATCTTAATATGCCTATATATTTATGTTCATAGTCATGAATAGTCTTATGTTCATATCATGTTATTGATGTTTTGTGTCAGTTCATAGTTGACGTTATTTCTTTGTTTAGCTTACATTAATGTTGTTAAGTTGTCATGTTCTCTTGTGTTTGTGTTCACTTTCATGTTGTATCACTTCATATTTATCCTTATGTTTGTATTTGTAGTTCATATTGTTTCAATATCTATTTGTGTTCATAGTTTATGTCAGTTGATAGTCATAGCTGACGTTATGCTTCCGCTTTTAGTATTTCATTTCACATTAGTTTTCATATTATCTTCAGTATAGAATTTGTTTTCATAGTATCACTTGATGTTTATTTCCATTTGTTGTTAACATTCATATCAAAGTGTTTCCATATTGTTTTCTTCATTCATGGGTGATGGATAAATTTATGTTTATATCAATATCATTGATGTTTTGTGTCAGTTCATAGCCATAGTTGACGTTTCATTATGTGTTTTCAATTAATTATGATATCCATCAATATGGTTAGAGTTACAGATCTAATAAGGGTAAGGGTTATACATAAGGGTAAGGATTATACATAAGGTTAAGGGTTACTGTTATATACATCAAGGTTATGGTTACTGTTATATACATAAGGGTTAGAGTTATATACATAGGTTAGAGTTATACATAAGGGTTATGGTTATACACATTAGGGTAAGAATTACTGTTATATACATAGAGTTCTATACCAAAGGGTTGGAATTACTGTTATATACATAAAGATTGGGGTTATTGTTATATACATAAGGGTTACGGTTACTGTTATATGTATTAGGGTTAGGGTTATACATAAGGGTTAGGGTTACATATATCTCAATGATTATTGATAAGTTATAATCATCGATGTCCAGGTTAGGGTTAAATTTAATGAAAGTTAGGGTTAAGTAGTTCAGGTTGGAAAAAATAAATCATAAAGTTGTTGGGCTATCTAATAATTAGCCAAAATAGAACTAACATTAAAACAAATGAAAAAAAATAATGACAATTACTAAAAAATATTAAATAAAACAAATAATTATAAATACTGGTAATAATAATGATAATAATAATAATAATAATAATAATAATAATAGTTAATAGATAAAAATAAATAAAATTTAATAAATAATAAACAATAATAAAAAATAATAAATTAAAATGAAATAAAAAGTAAATAAAATAATAATAAAAGTAAATAAAAAATAAAGAAATAATAAAGAATATAGATAGATTAAATGAAAGATAATGAAACTAATAATAGAATAATAAAATTATAATAAAAGAAATAAAATAATATAATAAATAAATTTTTTAAAAATCATATTATAAATAGATATCATATATATTGGTTATGTTAATAAATAAATAAAAATAATAAAGTAAATAAAATAGATAAATTACTAAAATAAAAAGTAATAAAAATTAAATAAATTTAAAAAATAAATAAAATAAAATAAATAAATAAATATATAATAATAATATAATAATAGAAATAATAAAACAATATAATAAATAAATAAATAAATCGTAGATAAAATAAATAAATAGAATAAATAAATAATAAATAGTTAATTAAGAATATATATATTTAATAATATAAAATAATAAATAAGTAAATAAAATAAATGAATGACAATATTATAATAAATAATATAATAAATAGACAAATAATAGTAAAAAATTATTATAAATGAAATAAATTAAAGAATCAATAGGTTAAATAATAATGAAAAATAATAAATGAATTAAATAATTAAATAAATAATAATAATAAAATTAAAAAGGTAAAAAATATAATAAATAATAAACAATATATTAAAAATGAAATAAAAATAAAATAATAATAAAAGTAATAATAATAATAATAAAATAAAAATAATAAAAATTAATACAAATAAAAGCTGCCATAGCAACTAAGGTTATAGTAACATAAAAGGGAGATAATCATAAAGACATCATCAACAAAAAAAAACAAACAGATAAAAAATTAAAGTTGTCATAGCAACTTAGGTTAGGGTTGAAAAAAGGAAGTTTAAGAATAGCATTGGATAAAACCAGAAGTAACTAAAAAAAGATAGTTAGAGTAAGTCACAAACAAAAGACAACAAAACCAGGAAACAAATGTATAAGGAACACATCATAATGCATACAAACACTAAATGACTAGAGTTGGGGTTAGAGCTAAGGGTTAGGGTTATATACATTATGGTAAAGGTTGGGTTGGTTAGGGTAAACCATGGTATATCTGAAGATATACACATTACATAACAAAAAGATAGGGTTAGTACGAGGATAAGTGTAAGGGTAAAGGTTAGGGTTAGCATGAGATCAAAGATAAGACCAATAAAAGAATCTTGAATTGAGATAGTGCGAGACTAATAAAAGAACGTTGAATGGAGATAGGGCGAGACTAATAAAAGAACCTTGAATTGAGGTAGGGCGAGACTAATAAAAGAACCTTGAATGGAGATAGGGCGAGACCAATATTTGCCAATGACAGAGCATGACCAATGGCAATACACAAGTGAGACCAAAGCTTAAGGTAAGACATAGGTGTTGAGAGACCAAAGGTCAGCGACATACTAAATATGGTAGACACTTCTCGGTTCCGGAGCGGAAACGAATTCCGGACCCGGAATCGGGAGGGAAAAATCGAAGCGGCCCTAAAATATTTTACAAAGAATGCACTACAGGGGTCAAAAAGTCCCTGCCAATCGGAGGGAAAAAGACCTTTAACATTGGGCCTATGGATCTCAAGTGCCGCTATATACTACTTACCGGATTTGTATGTTTATCGTGTATTTTTCATAAAAAGCGTTAAACAGTATACAGAAAAACCGTAAATCAGATATTTCAGGCGCACAGGTTCCTATACATCCAATGATCGGAAAACTGATGAGTTTGAGTTTAATATTTTA
>MJUU01065058.1:38940-79454 GCA_002080025.1 Modiolus philippinarum | reverse complement strand
ATGACGAATGATTATTCAATACAACAAAGACGAATGTTTTTTTTAAAATGCTAAGGGTAACTTTTCTTCATTCTATTTGATGAATTTTGGCACTTCGGTTAGTTGCAGTCCGGCGCGTCCTCAGGTAGGTAGACGGGGGAGATCTTTGTCTGCTGGATATTGCGGTCATAATATGGAAATGCCTGGACACGAACCATTGTAGAAAAATTTTGTATCATAGTAATTCAAAGTTTCATGCAGTACAAAGATATTCTCTGTTTGTCTCTAGAAATAGCGAAGTCAGCGGGGTCTAAAAGGAGACAAATCTATTGCCGTTACCCATTCCTTTCTTATTCGAGTGGCAATCAAAGCTCGTTACCCTGTTGTCTTAAACCCATTACTTTTTATACCCTCGCTCCGTAGTAAAGGGTGTATAATGTTCTACTCTGGTTGGTTTGTATGTCCGTTCGTCCGTCCGTCCATTCAAAACATCTTGTCAATTATTTCTCCGCTTGTGTATTTAGTAGTGATATGATATTTGGTTTGAAGGTTTGGTATTATGAGTTGTTCCATGTCTCCCCTTTTCATGTGCGTCATTCATCTACATCCTGTTTCCCGATGAATTTGATATTGTTTTCATTTTCATTACAGCCATATATTGAAATTTTTCTTTTAGGATTCGTAGAAATGATTGATATGTGGCCTAAAGCTTTGGTCTGTTTGCCGATAACTTCGAATTGTTTTTAGCTCACCTGACCCGAAGGGTCAGTGTGAGCTATTGCCATCACTTGGCGTCCGTCGTCCGTCGTCCGTTAAACTTTTCACATATTCATCTTCTCCTCTGAAACTACTGAAGCAAATTCAACCAAACTTTACAGGAATGATGTATGGAAGGTCCTTTACAAAGATTGCTTATTTCCTTGCGATCAGATGAAAAACATGGCCGCCACCTCAGAACTTAGGTTTAACATTGGACCCTATGGGAAAATTCACATTTTCTTCTTCTGCTCTGAAACCGCTGAAGCAATTTCAACCAAACTTTACAAGAATGATGAACTGAAGGTCCTAAACAAAGATTGCTGATTTCATTTGGATCCAATAAAAAACATGGCCGCCAGCACAGAACATAGTTTATTTGGCCCTATGGGAAATTCACATAAAAAACATGGCCATCATGCAGAACATCGAAAACCCTGCTTCAGCATTTTGTCAGGTGAGCGATACAGGCTCAGAGTCTGAGCCTCTAGTTTACATTATAGGCACCTTTCGTCAAAGAAGTTATTTCTTGAGGATTATATCACTGTAACTATGTTTGAATTGTGCCCACACTTGTACTGTGTCCACAGTCGCATTGTGTCAACACGCATTTAAATTCACACTTACCATATTTAAATTGGTTGCCTTTCGGCGACATTAACAATGAAGGGATATGGAGTATATACAAATGAGAAAAAAGTCCCTACAAATACATGGTAATACTAAGCAATGGAACAACGCTTGTTCTACTTGTAATATTATTTGCATTTATTAATTGATATGATTGAAAAACTGCTGATCGATTGTAAAGATTTCTCCAAGGCCATAATAACAAAATTATTATATTCTCATCCAGCCTTTTCAAGTTGTCCTTCATCCAAATGAATTCCGCTAAAAGATGTACCAGGAGCCGTCTTGAATTTACTATACTCACTGTTGAAGGGCCCATGGTGACTTCAAGATGAAGAACAACAATTACAGCGTTGTTCCATTGCTTGGTTCTATTCTGTATTTATAGTAATTTTGACTCATGTGCATTTACTTAACACACTTCATTGTTTTGTTCATTGTTATACTGCGATTTTTTGAATACAGCAAAAGCACTGTCCCAGAAGCTGCTTAGTCAGGGATTTGTTCAGCCTTTGTTGCTTTCATCCCTTCAGAAATTTTATGGCCGTCACCATGATATCATTGAGATATGACGTGTCTGTGTTCCAAATGAAAACGGACATTTTCAGCTTGATTTCACGTCTTCACGGATTTGACATTACGGTTTTGACTCAACCCTGGATTGACTCACTGATATGTGATGGGTGCCGCTAGCAGAGCAGGACATGCTTACCCTTCCGGAGCAGCTGATGTCATTCCCGGTTTTCATGGGAGTTCACACTATCATTGCCTTATTTTTTTATGTCGTCTTTTTATTTCCGTGCTTGTAGCTGTCTCACGGCCTTGTTTTGTCTTTGTTTTTCTCTGTTGCCGTTTTTGCCATGTCTTCGGATTTCGATTTTTGTAGTCTTCGCTTCCCTTGTTCCTGCACTGATGCGACATAAGTTGTCGAAATGCGCATATGCAGAAAATAAAATTAATAGTAACTTCGGTAGTTTTGTTATTTATCTTGAGAAATAAAGGACAGGCGGTCATTTTTCATTTATTTTTTTACCTCTTTTAATGATGTAAATTCTGTTAATTTTGAAGAAAATGAGCAAAAATATATATGTATAAAAATAAAATAAAAAAGAATTAAAATCTTTAGACAGGACGGAGTATATGGAGTAATCTTTAGACAGGACGGAGTATATGGAGTATATATTTCACAATTAATTCGTTACTGTAGAGCGTGCAGTACATACAGTAACTTTGTGGAAAGAGCAAAAGCACTGTCACAAAAACTGCTGAGTCAGGGATATGTTCAGCCGTTGTTATTTTCATCCCTTCGGAAATTCTAAGGCCGTCATCACGACATCATAGATAGATATGAAATGACAGTGTCACAAATAAAAACTTGCATTTTCAGCTAGATTCACGTCTTCCCGGCTTTGACATTACCGGTTTTGACTTTACCCTGGATTGACCCACTGACAGTGTGACGGGTACTGTATACAGAGCAGGACATGCTTACCCTTACGGAGCACCTGATGTCACTCTTGTTTATTGAGAGATCACACTGTTAGTGCTTTAGGTTTTTTGTGTTGTATATGTAATGTTCATGTGTTTTGTGGGCATGTGGTGTCCTTGGTCTTCCGTCTTCTGGTGTTCTTGCTTTTGCCTTGTCTCTGGGCTTTGATTTGTGTAATCCTATGCTTTGTTTCTTCGGTATTCTACTGCCGTTGTTCTGATTATTATGCGAATGTTGTACGGAAAAGGTTTCTTAATGGAATAACTACACTTGCGTGTGTATAGGGCCCAATCCTGTTGTTACTATTTAACAACAAAGATGTTTAATGTGATACACACAAAATGTATATCTTTTTATTTTTCAGTTTTGTAGGATTTAATCTGTAGTATCTTAGAATTGGAAATAGTTTAGATTAATGTTTCGCTGAAAAACTGACTATCCTGTCCAGCCAATAAGTATCGTATTTGAGTAAAAATAGGTATCTAAATATGCATGCTTTCGTGATTTACTGTGAGTACTTTATAAGTAGTTTGTTGTTATACGCCGTACAAACTGATAAAAACTAATTGGATAGTATTCACGTAAAAGTCTATTCAAATTTTGTTTTCGTCTTAAGATAATATAAAAATCATCGATAATGGTCAAATCTTGCATTGGAAATTAAATTTATTTATTTCTATCACTACTTATACTGCAAATCAAAAGAAATTCAAACCGAGTTAACGATAAAATTTTCTAGTTGAAAACCGGGGTATGCGATAACTTCAACCGTGTTAAAGACCACATTTGATCGTTGCAATCGACATGAAAAAATCATGTTTTCTCTCTGTTTAAACATATGTGTGCCCCAATATTTTCTCTATAGTTTCTAGAATGAATGAAATAGAAATGGTTGAGATTATTTGCATAAAACTGTGGTAATTGAAAAAAAAAATGTTAGTGTATTTTGAGGAATGTCAGTTTAAAGAGTAAATTTCTCCCTTGTTGTAGAATACATGTCAGTGTTATTTCTACTCTTTATTGCTTGTTAGTGTGTGAATGCAAATACATCATATTTAGCTTCAAAAATATAACACAGTTAATAAAAGTCACCTTTTTCATAGCACACTTGTTGTTTATTTTGTTTACAACCGGGTCAGCGATGACCACCGAGTTTGCGATCGCGGGTTAACCCGCGTGTTTAATGATTTTATATAAAAGAATCAGTTTTTTGTCGATATTGAATCATTGGAGGATCCCCCTTTTTCTGGACAATCATGTATTTTTTAATGAATATCCTGATCATGTATTAAGAAATACCCCAAACATTTTCGCACCTCGCTCCGCTCGGCGATATTATCATTCATTTCCAATTGGAAACTCCCTTTTCTAATTGCCTGGATCCGCGCCTGTGGATGATATAAAGAAATTGTTGCACACAAGTTAAACATAAAAATGCAGAAAGGTCTGTAGTTATAAGTTTTTATTGTACCAGTGTGTTGGTAGTATTGAAGAACCAACATATTGTTTGTAATATGCACTTTATATTTTATTGAGAAACGTGAAATTTTAACTTTAATTATAGTTGATTTTTACCTTGCACAGTACAGATGGTTATGTTGAAGTCAATGGATTGATTAATGATATATAGATCCCACTGCTTCCCAAGTGCGGCTCGAGAAATTGGTGGTTTATGTAACCCGATACACTTGGCTGCTATAATTTTCGAAATATTTGTCTAAAAGTAGTATATTTTTCCCCAAATTAAAGAAACTATGCATATTCTAATACCCAAGAATACATATTATGGAAGCAAACTTTAGTATCCAAAATGTGTTCCATAAATTTTACCTGTTTCTAATTTGTAAACTGTATTGTGCGTGTTTACAGGGTTGACGACATAAAAATACGAATTCAACAATACAAAAGGTAAATCAACACAAACTAGTTATAATAATTCATAAGACATGTAAAGGTTTCAATTGATATTTATTAAATACCAATTTTCCTCTATTTAAGTCAAAAACAGCGATGTAGATTAATATTCTAAGGCGGCTTTGGTTTATGTATATAACGGGTATGCGGTATATGGCTTATGTATCTGCGACATTTTGCTTATGTAATTGCGGCTTTGGTTTATATATCAAAAATAGTGAAAACCAAGCTCTGTCAACCTTATTGTCTTGTAAACAAAATTGCTATAATGAGACTTTAAACGGGTTCTGGTAATCGTTTTAACTTCGCTTCTAAAAGAGGACAAAAATATACCGTTTTATAATAAGTTACTGCAAATTAAGAAATTAATGCTATTGCCAGGGAATCGCAATAATACGTGTATGTATGGCAAGTAGTTGGGGAATGTTTTTTAATATCAATTTTTTCTTTAATATTATAAATCATTTTAACAGTAAAAAATCGTCGGATTTTCTAATATTAAAATAGAATTTTAAATATTAAAAATTGACTTCTTGATGTTAAATAATCAGTTCGATTTTTAGTATCGAAATGATTTTTTTCATATTTAATTATTAAAAAATGATTTCTAAATATTGGTAATTCGTTACATTTGTAATATTGAAAATTAATCACCCATTAAATGTATAGTAAATATGAAAACGGCTTACGACTGGAAAAGCGAGTTTCCGGATTATGTCTTCTAGTTTTTAGCATTATTGCAAAAAGAAAAGTAAATAAAAATCAACTTATTTTTAATATTAAAAAAAGATCTGATTTTCTACTATTAAAAATAATTTCAATATTAAAAAAGAGATAATTTTTTATATCAAAAAGGTTTTTCTAGTATTAGAAAATGAATCTATATCATTTAAAATGATTTTCTAATAATATTTTTTAACATTCAAAATATGCATGTTTTTTAATATATAAAAATTATTTTTTAATATTAGATAATTTTCTTTAATATTATATAATATTTTAAATATCAAATAATATCTTTTAATATTCAAAATTATTTTGTTATATTAAAAATATTTAAAAATCTATTATTTATTAAATTTTGCATATAACTGAATTACCATAAAGAGCAACGGAATATAGAAAAATATCAAATTAAAGTTTATATTTTCGAAATATGATCGGTTGAAATATCATCAAATAGTGTAGTTGTGTTGAATACATGTAAAAATCACTGAAAATGTTACAAATTTTCACTTATACCGAGATTAGGTACAACGTATAAATTTCAAATAATATGCATATGAGATTCGAAATTGTATAAGGAATGATAATTATATTATTTGAGCTTGAGTAGAGAAAATGTGGGGAAGTACAAACTACTATCCGTTCATCATTCGCCATTCGAACAGTTTCATGCTTATACGTATTTGATTCATATTAATATGATGAAAATGACATGAGTAAATACTATGAAAAGGAAAGGAAATGAGGTATATGTCAAAGGGAAAAAAGCCCATCTCCAAGCATCTAGGGGTCACCGTACGGTCTTCAGCACGATCAGGAACCTGACACCATATCGCAAGCTCTAAATTGCCTAAAAAGGTAAAACGTGAATAAATCAATGAAAACAAACCGCATCTAATAACCCGAATATCAAGAAACTAAAATTATAAGGAGACAAGGACAAGCCAATGACCATCATATTCCTGATAAGTTTATTCTTTATAATATACGAATAAACACCACAAAATCTTTTTAATGGTTACAACAGTAAGCTGTCGCACTTGACCATTTTTACATAAACATTGGGTAGCACCTACAGAAGCCAAAGTCGCGTTTACATCAGCCAAAGTCTCAGTTTTTTGGTTAAGAACCAGATATCTTGACAGATGCGTGAGGAAGTCGGACTGTTTGAACAAAATATGTATCCATTGAATATAAGCTGTGTTATATTCATATTTTGTGACAGGATAAGGGGCCATTGCATAGTTATTAACGATTTATAAGATTTGTTTTATTTTAACATATTAAACGTACTTTCTTTGTCTTTTTTGTGACGGTCGGTTAGCTCGACAACTTGCCCATCTTCTACCTTCCATTACAGAAGTAAAATACGAATTAAACAGAACATCTTGCTTTAATTCCACTTTTATCGTCATATCGGATGTATATTTTATGTGATAATAACCACAATGCATCTGATTACAGCAGTCACAATCTCGGGTTACACCAACCATCAATTAACTCGAGCCGCACTTGGGAAGCAGTGGATCCCCTTTTATGACCACAAATCCATGAAATAATTTACTCGGAAGCTACTGGATCGTTTAGACCCAAACTTGTCATGATAGTTCTTTGTTGATCCTGTCTAAAACAATTATTATTCAGTTTTGAATTTTATCCAGGAATAGAACATATTTTGTATTTTCACAGTAACTTGCCCAAGGTCGGTGGTTCTCTACGGGCACTCCGGCTTCCTCTACCACTAAACTGACCGTCATGAAATAGCTGAAATACTGCTGAAAGTGGCGTTAAATCCCATATCAATCAATCAATCGATTGTTTTGGGGTAATGAGTACTTCTTTTTTGACTAATCTTGGATTATAGCTTTCCATATTATTTGATTCTAATGCTGCTGATAAGAAGTTACTCCTTGAAACACGTGTACAGTATAACAAAATTTACTGTTTATTATGCAACTTCGGTATTTTAGTACTTTAGCATTGGTCTCTTTGTGAAACGCAAATCCGAGATTTTCCCCGAAAATGTTTGGCACATTCGAACCAAGTGTTATTTCAAGGTTTCGACCTTGGTCAAATTATTGGCAGCTGGGAACATAGCATTGAGCCATAAGGGAACACTTTCACAGGTCTTCTCGTTTGACACTACCTAATTAATGTATATTAGAAAATTCCTACTAACACGTGGTAAGATTCGTCAATGTATACATTTATTGGAAAAATGCTATACTATAGAGTTAGTGAATTAATATTGGGGAATATTGTCCCGAGTAGAGAATTGTATATTGTACGAGCTTGCGAGTTCAATTTATTTTCTAAGATGGCTAATATTCCCAAAAATTCATGCAATAACCCTTATATTGTATAGCCAAGCAAAAATTTGGAATTTTTGTTGTCAATGACGTTACATTTGGTTGCTTTTTTAGGGAAATATTATGTTGCTATACAATAATATATCATATTACAGCCCAATGTATGAAGCTGCTCGAATAATCAGTGCATTTAGTAACCACAACGTGTATCCTAAAATCGAGAAACCTTAAGACCATAAAAGATAATTTACCGTATATCAACAAAGAGATCGCTCTTATTGATGTATCAAATATATTTAGAGACTCAAAAAATTGTAAAACTTATTCCTCCGTATTTTGATAATATGGAATCCCCATTATTTCTCATACTTATAAACTTACCAGAGGCCTTATTTTTAATTATTCATCTGTTACCAGAAATTCTGACATTAATCAAAATTCAACCTTGACCTGAAAGTGTTCAAGCTCGAAGTTTCGATATGAACCCAGTGCTCATGTTATTACAACATCGTCCAGGACCGAGAGGATAAAACTTTTCTTCGAAAAGGACCTAAATGTCGTCTTCCTTAAAAAATCATATTGAAGGAATGCCGTTAAGTCATTGAAAAAGCTGTCATCTCACTCTGTAAAAAAATTGTGTAAAAGAAAAATGTGGAAAAAAATCATGAGACGCTTTCATTAACAAATGCATGGAAAATGTTGATGTCCGTATAAATCATTTCGAAACACATTATAAGCAGAAGAATAACGTTCCTGCGATTTTAAAAATTAATCGTAAGTTAAAGATTTGGAAAAAGATTATATATTTGTCCCGGCAAATAAAGCAGCCAATTTAACGCAAGTATTACATCGAGGTGCTTCGGAATGAAATTACCAATTCAAGTACTTCCAAGCTACCAAGTTAACAGAAACACAAATAATTGATGATAGTTGAACTAAAAAAAACTTCTAATCACATAAGCATTCCTATAAACTTCACAAAAATCCTTTCAAATTTAGTTTTAATTCTGCATCAAGTAAATTCTCAACAACATACATTTCTGTTTTATTGAACAGTGCGCTTGCTACCTTGAAAAATCTCGTCATCAATTTCAGTAACAGATGTAATGAAAGCATTGAAATTAACAACTTTTGGAGTGTTAAAAATTCGGTAGAAATTTTGGAAAGACTTCGATCTGTTAATGAAGCATACACCTCCGTCGATAGCTATGATTTTTCTAAAACTCATACTACATTACAGCATACATTTATCAAACAGATATTTTCGTATTTGATCAAATGATCCATCAAAAATTTAGGATGAATTAACATTTGTTGCAATACCTTTAAATCGTTTTTCAATGACGGCAAACATGACAAATATACCAACTGGACTTGTCAGGATATGATAAAAGCATTAAATTTTCTACTTTATAATATTTGTGTTCGTTTCGATGATGCAGTCTATCAGCAAAAATAGGTATTCCTATGGTTACCAACTGTGCACCTCTCTTAGCAGATTTATTTCGTTATTGCTACGAGTCATAATGCATGGCCAAAATTCAAAAAGACCCTTCTAAACAGAATTTAGTGGATATTTTCAACAATACATATAGATATTTTGACGATTAAACCTACGTTTTCTAAATTTACATACGAAATTTATCCTGACGGACTCACTTTAAATAATTCCAATAGCAGCAACTATCATACTTTTCTTTCTCTTAATATATAAAAAAATCAAGGAAAGTACCTTGAACACTTAAGTTTAAGATGAAAGGGATGATTTCCCTTTCTTTAATTTTCCCCATCTCAATGGCGATGTTCCGTAGGCATTTTCCTACGGGGTCTACAATTCACATCTTGATTGATATGCACCAGTATGTAGTGATGTTTCCCACTTCGACGACTGGAATCTTTGTCTAACTGAAAAACTTTTACATCAAGGGTTTAGATATCATAAATTGATAAAAAAAAACATTCCTTAAATTTTATTATAGATACATTGACTTATTAAGGAAATTGGGTTCTACATGCAGGGCTCTTATACAACAGGGCATTTCACATCCAGACTTCTACGGAAATGTCATTTACAAACCTCATAAATTCAAAAATTGTCCTTCCAAACTTATTGATCCGTTGAACAAACTCCGACCTGCCGTTGGGTGTGGGGTTTCCTCACCGTTCATTGAAGATATTATGGTGGCTTTGAGTTGTTATTACTCCCCTTTGGGTCGTTGTCTCTTTGACACATTCCCCGTTTCCCTTCTTTTTCCTATTATTCATAAAAAAATATAAATACAAGATCGTTGTTTAATCTTTACTTGTAGTTTTTACTGGCAAAAATATTAATCAGCTCCCAATGCTTTACACCCTAACTAAATCCATATTGGCAGTATTTGGCATTGCACAATACTATGTTATTCTTTCATAATTGATGATGTTGTTATACGAAATCTTTTTAGAAGTATTTAAATTGAAGTTTCAAATGTAAGAAGTCTTGATATCTTTTTAAGAATAACAAATTTATTGTACTATCACGTTGTTAACAATTCCCTTGACAGTACAACGATCCCGTCAAGGTTCTACCCTGTGATTTTAGTCGTACACGCTGAAACAGGGGGTCCAGCTGCCGAGTACAATATAATAACTATTTATAGATCAAGCATAGTGTTATAATTTTGAACGTTTTCGAAGGAAAAAACATACAGTGTTTTATTTATTCTTACTGGATTAAAATCAATAAATCATGTTACTTTCTTTTGAGTGGGAAATGCAAAGAAAAAAAGGTTACTTAGTACCATAACAAATGCATCCAAAAGGATTTATTTTTGAAAGGTTAGTAACTTAGTAATCCACATTGAAATGTGCATTTTCATTACTTTTTTAACATCTTTAAAATGTCCCTTATGCACTCATCAGTCAAAATTCTTTCATCGGGACAAAATTGAATGTATCTCATAAATTCACTTTGAAGAAGGACAAAAACAGTAATTTCCTTTGTTTTACCTACCGACAAGTAATAACTTTTATAAATCACATACATAATGATTGTTAGTAATAAGTTGACACCAAAGTAATACTATCATCAATTTCATATCCAAAGACTTTATAATAGAGGTTGATCACATGATCTCCAATTTCATGGCAGAATGTATTGCAAAAGTTTCCAACGAAAAGCATTAAGTTTATTTTCTTGCAGACTAGCAAAGATAAAATGCAAAGTATGTTTTACTTTGAAGTGTAAGTTGTCAATCCACAGTTGGTTTTGCCATTTGGAAGAGCAAATTAGTTTTTCGAATTTTGTCGATTTAATCATATTATAAATTTCTTTTGAAGATAAGTATTACAATTTGCATTTTTGTTTTTTATTAATAACTATACAAACGCTTGAATTTGTTTGCACCTTTGTTGTAATTGAGTCCTTCCCTCTATTTGTTGATAATCATTTACTTGGTATTGATTTTATAGTTTTGTATAGTCTGAAAATCAATTTGAAAGTGAAAAAAGTTTGTTCATTATATAAACCTGGGAAATTTTCCCTTGTTCATCTAATACATCATTTATAAAAATTATTTTATCTTTGATCCATCTACTATATACTAAAGATTTGATGTACTTGTTTCCCCAAATAACCTGCTATCTTAAATCCCCGAATTCAGTTGGTTCTAATATGTTTGTCTTATTTAATTTGATCCAAGTTTTAACTATTAGGTAGCACAACAATGGTCAGTCCACAATACATCAGTCTTTCTGTACTAAAAAAGGTGAAAGAAGATATTCATATTTGGTGATAGGAAAAGATGGGGCCTATTTTGTTAAACATCACACTGAATTACACAAAAAGTATACAGAGGAGGATGTCATTGCAATGCTGGAATTCTTGATTGATAACATATTTGTAGAAGTTGGAGGACAAGTTTTCCAGCAGACAATAGGGATACCTATGGGGACTAATTGTGCACCACTTTTAGCAGATTTATGAAGTCAGATTCATACAAGAGCTAGTTCACAAAAAAGACAACAAACCTTTAATTTCAGTTTCCGTTATATAGATGATGTTCTTTCATTGAACAATCCGCAATTTAAGGATAACCTTCATCTTATATACCCAAATGAACTCGAAATTAAAGAGACCACTAATACAACATCATACCTGGGCCTATACCTCTACATTGACAACTCTGGACGTCTAAAAACAAAACTTAACGACAAGTGTGATGATTTGGACTTTCCAATAGTGAACTTCCAGTTTTTGAGCAGTAATATTGCTACTTCTCCGGCATATGGCGTGTACATTTCACAACTCATTCGCTATGTTCATTCAGTCACTGTTGCAATTGTCACTTCAGAAGTTTAACTGTTGTCACCATGATTTGACAGACCATTACAATGTTTCTGTTTCACAAATGAGAACACAATTTTTTGGGTAGATCCAGAGTTTGTTACCGGACTGACTAACACCGACTGTGACAAAATCGGACGGGTGCCACGCGTCGAGCAGATCATGTTTACCCTTCCGGAGCACTGATGATACCTCAGTTTTTATAAGGGTTCACATTGCTAGTGCTTTAGTTTTGTGGCGTTTTTGTTCATTTTTGTTTGTTTGTTATGTCTTTGTCAAACTGTCTCAAATATTGTTGCTGTGAATTGCCATGATTTTGGATTTATGATTTTAGAATTTCACCTTTCCTCGCTCTTGCTTCGGTATTCGTTTGCCTATGTATCCATAACTTTGAAAGCATGTAACTTTGTTATTAGTAAAGATACAGTGACAAAGGAGGTATCAAAATGAAAGGAAAATGATTAAATTGACTCCTAGTGTTCATTGCAAGAGTATTCCTTTGGAGTATTAATGTCAAAATTTCCATATTTGGCAAAAATTTGAGTTTTTGATATAGTATTTTTTAAATGCAACAAAACCGTGTCTCAGATTTTTTATATAGGGTCTGGTTTGAAAATAAATTAATTACAAAATTTCTATGAGTTAAAATTCAAAATTAATTTATTTTCAAACCAGACCCTATATCAAAAATCTGAGACTTAGTTTTGTTGCATTTAAATGGTTCTTTCAGATAAAACAAACAGTATTCAGCTATCTGTAAAGATGTAAAAGTTATTTTCATTTTCAAAATATTATATCAAAGACTCAATTTTTTTCCAAATATGGAAATTTTGACATTAAAACTTAAAAGGAATACTCTTGAAATGAGCATCGCAAAACAATTTTGTCATTTTCCTTTCGTTTGATACCCCATTTATTATTGTATCTTTACAAGTAAGAAATTTATAGTCATTCAAAGTTAGTGGCTGACAATTTTCTTCCGAAGACTGTTGTGCTACCTTAAATAATAGAAAACTTGATCCAAAGTTGTTGAAATAAAATCTAGGTATTGTTTTCCAATTTGAAACTCAGTCATTTATGAATTTTTTAATCCAGTTGATTTGAATGGCTTCAATATAGCTATCTATATCAATCATTTTTAGGACCCCCCCCCCTTTTCAAAGTTAGACGATAACACTATTCTTTGCACTTTTCCCTGTTTATTGTTCCAAATAAATTTATATATCAATGATTTAAATTTAAGGCTTCATATCATAGTCAACGGAAATTATGTCCTTAGCAAGCTGTAAGGAACGGCGAGCATTTGTCAGGACAGTACTCTTGTGTATTGTCTTCATGTTTTATGTACTTCATTGTAAAGGTACTCGTCTTGATAAGTTGGACTTTAATCTAGTTTGATTTTAGCTGTTTGTCTTTTGTGAATTTCTTTAGCCATTCACCACACATAGGGGAAGGTTTGGATCCAAGAAAACAAGTTTAACCCCACTGCAATTTTTGCGCCTGTCCCAAGTCAGGAATATGTTGTTCATTGGTTTGTTTATGTCTTCCTCTGAATTTTTTGTTTTTTGATACCTAGGTTATTGGCTGTGATTTGTTTCCATTGATTTATTCACTTTTTTACTTTTTGCTGCCGATTAGGGGTTGCTATATGGTGTTATGCTCCTCACTGTGTTAAAGACTGTAGACCCCTAGATATTTTGTGTTAGGTCGTTTTAGCCTGGAGATGTAATGTTGTCTCCATGACATTTACCCAATTTCCTTTCTTTTTCATACAAATGATCTACAAAATTAAAAACTTTGTTTAGTTTAATACTTGTCATAATAGATAATCTTGCGTTGTTTTTATTATTGAAAACCGTTTCAGCTTTTATACATCTTTACATTTCTTTATTTACAATATTTAGATTTTATCTGCACTGAAGAGACATAAGTTGTCGAAATGACCATATGCAGAAAGTAAATTTACAGTGACTTTGGTATTTGTTATGTATACATAAAGTTGATTTTAAGAAGGCATTATAACATGATAGGTATTTACCAAATGCACAGATAAAAAAAGCAAAACGGTAGATTTAAGTTTAACATTGGAAACTAAAGAAAAATTTTCTGACATACTTAGTCTTGAAAACCGTTTCATACATATAAGTTGAAATAAACAATGGGGTTTTCTGACCGTTCATTGAAGATCTTATGGTAGCTTTGAGTTGTTATTACTCCCCTCTGGGTCGTTGTCTCCTTGACACATTCCCCGTTTCCCCTCTTTTTTCTACTGGTTGGAAAATTGGTAGCTCCCTGCCGAAATGCGATATCCGAGTAGCGGTTCATAAATCCAAGATGCCAAACTCCAAAAATCTCAGCCTAAAATTGTTCCCTAACGATTTTTTATATTACCAAATCTTTGATTTCGCCTTATATATCAAATACATCGGCAAGCAAATACCGAAGCAAAAACCCGGAAAGGGGGAATTCTAAAATCATAAATCCAAAATCACGACAATTCATATCAAACACGAATTGAAATTGCACGATAAAGACAAAACAAATAAACAAAAATAGACAAGAACGCCACATAACTAAAGCACTAGCAGTGTGAACTCCTACAAAAACTGAGGTATCATCAAGTGCTCCGGAAGGGTAAGCATGATCTTCACCATGCGTGGCACCCGTCTTACTGCCAGTGAAAAATCCGGTTTTGTCACAGTCGGTCTACCAAAAGATATCTATTCTCATTTGTGAAATAGAAACATTTTAACCTCCGTAGTGATAATTACAACAGTGAGTGAACATACCATTGATGTGTAAGTTTTTGAGACAGTAATTTCGCTCTGTTACCATTGATGTGTAAGTTTTTGAGACAGTAATTTCGCTCTGTTGATCAAATCGATGTACAAACAACAGACACGGCAATAGCGAATGAGTTGTGAAATGTACACGCCATATGCCAGAGATGTAGGAATATTATAAAAATGGGAAGTTCACTATTGGAAAGTCGAAATTATCACGCTTGTCCTAAAGTTTTGTTGTCAGACGTCCAGAGTTATCAATGTAGAGGTATAGGTCTAGGTATGATACTGATGATAGTGTATCAGCGGTCTCTTTAATTTCAAGTTCGTTTGGATATATAAGATGAAGGTTATCCTTAAATTGATGATTGCTTAATGAAAGAACATTATCTATATACTGGAAGCTGAAATTAAAGGACTTGAATAGCTTATTGTCTTTTTTCTGAACTAGCCCTTGTATGAACCTGGCTTCATACGAATAAAGAAACAAATCTGCTAAAAGTGGCACACAATTAGTCCCGCGATAACTATGAATTGTAACATGATAGTAATCCACCAGATGTATGATATCCTTAAAAAATTAAATAGCAGCCAAATGAAGTCTTAACATTGAACCGACATGAAAGATCTTTTGAAACTAGTATCAGGTGAGCTATACAGACTCATTTCAGCCACATGTCTATGATTGCTATTGTGAAGGGAATAATTTAGTCACGATATTGGGTGCTGTTTTGTTTTGTTGTGGCCTCCAAATATTGTAAAGACTAATTTAATCCTTTGCTTTCTGCCTTGACCATCGTTTATGTGCAACAACAAAACAGGCAAGTGAATAAAAATCAAGTCGCCAAATAATAATATTAACAAGTGTGGATAGTATTGCAAGGCAATACAGAAGTCCCCTACCGGTGGAATAATTCTTTGCTACACCTGCAAAAAAAGTAAAAGAAAGCCAACAATCCGTCAAAATCAGTGGACCAGAACAAAGCTTGAACTTGGTCTGTAACTCCTTGTGGCAGATTGAAAAAGCAAATATCAGCTTTATATCTGGAACAGTTCAGAAAAAAGCCCGGAAAATCTATATTTTACGGAAGGCTCTAAGTCCAAGGCCCATAACTCCGTCAAAAATCAATGGACCCTTCGGCGAAGTCGGTAGGGGACTAATAAAGTGTTTACCTCAAGGGAGGAAATCCTACAAATTATATGACAAACATCATGATTTTAACTTCCCAATTTTGAATTTTCCCTTCTTAGCAGCAATATACCTACCTCTCTAGCCTATGGAGTGTAAATTTCACAGTTGATGATTAACTTCGGTATTTAGTAATCACTACTGTCGAACATGTAGTTTATACAGTGATTTTTAATAGAGCAAAAACACTGTCCCAAAAGCTGATAAGTTCGCAAATATTTGTTCAATTTGTTCAACCTTTGTAACTTTAATCCATTCAGACGTTCGTGACATCAATGAAAGATATTAGCTCGTGCATAGTTGCTGTCGCACGTTCTTGTTTTGTTTTTGTTTTTCTATGTTGCTATTTTTTGCCGTTTTTGCCATGTCTTTGAATTTTGATTTTGTTCCTTCGGTACTCTACTGCCGTTTTTTACAGACCTCAATTATATAATCATCGATACTTTAGCAATATGCAATATGCAATCCAAAATCTACCTGGTTTCCATATGATGGTTCATAATTTTAAATGAAGGGATATGGAGTGTTTCTACAGAAACATTGTAAAGTTTAGCAATGGACCAACGCTTTTATTTTTGTACTTTATCTTGAAGTCACAAATAACCCTTAAAGCAAAAATGATCAAGAAATAATGCGAAATTTTCTGCAAGATAAAACAAAATTGACAAGAAAAAAGACGAAAGAATTTAAACTCAATAACAGAATTATGCAACAGTCTTTATAAGCAACTTGATGGGGTCACTGATATTACAAACAGTTAAAACCAATCTTATGGAGCAAAATTCATAACATCGTTGCCAAGGCAAAGCAAAAGGCAGGATACCGAATAAGTTCAGAATACTCCGTGGCATTAAAAAATATTTGAAAAAGACGAAGAGTTGATTACAACAAAGCCATATTGTATCCACACAAAAATGTAAATGCGATACTGGGAGTACAGAAAAGAGTAACATTTTCAACAGGGAATCAAACATTCTAGTATGTTAAAAAGGTTCTATTGAATGCAATTTACAAACGGAAAGTTGAAACCGATATACATTGGTAAACGAAAACCTAAGCAAAAAGGAGAAAAGGGAAATTCCAAAACCAAAAATCCAAAATCGCGGCAATTCATATTCAACACGAATTGAGACATCATAACAAAGATAAAACAAACTATATTTGCGATTGTGAGTAACAGCCGATGTCACCAAAGACTGCCATCGATAATGCCATCTCATTTTCAACAAGCGTCAATCTCTACTTAGAAATTAAAATTTCGTTGAAATTGGACAATGTTGAAATTTTGACGTAATTTGGCAGCCATTTTGAAAGTTTAAAACGCACAGCATAGAACTGGAGATGGTGGTCGAACTTTGTGAAATGTTTGAAATCATTTCATTCAGCCACTTCAAAATAATCGGTCGGACAAGAATAATTGGAAGAATAAAAAGAAAAAAATATAATAATAACAAATATTATTTGTCGTCGTCTCGACTACGTCCGGGCGCCATAATAATAATCAGGAAAAAAAGTAGAATAACAAACTGTCATCCTGACGTTGTCTCGGGTGACATAATAAACAAAAATGAGCAAGAACACCACAAAACTAAGGCACTAGCAGTATGAACCCCTACAATTTATGTTTCTTTTTAAATTGTTTATGGACATGTTGATATACCAAATGGAAATTTATTTGACCCAACTAAACAGAGCAGCCGAGGCATATAGTTATGATCTTCAGCTCAAGATATGATTATTTAAAGCTATAATTCTTTCCTAGAACCTTAACCTTGAAATAAATTTCCGGATTCACAGTGGATTGCTTTTCATACAATAGTTGCGTGAACGAAGAATATGAAAATACGATTATCGTGGTAGTTTACGAGTATCCACCAAATTTTGTCATATTTTTTAAAATCGACATTAGGTTCGCATACACAAGTATTTATTAACTCCAGTCTGTGTTTTATTTCTTTACCAGAAAAGAGTATAAATACTGACAAAATCATGGTATACTTGGCTCGCACCACATTGGGCAAAACCATAGCATTATTTTGAAAAAGCTTGAAATTATTATATGTTAAATGTTTAAGTTTACTTTCCTGGAAGACTATATCATTTGTTTAGAAATGATATTTGAAGTCAAAATGTGTTTTAGCTTTAACTTTCATAGATTTATATCAAACAAATAATTGGGATCTTAAAAGTATATATTCTTCTTGTAGGCGACAGCGAGATGTTGTATATAGGTGTTGGCGTAGGATGTGGCTCAGGACTAGTGATTATTGTTATGATAATAACCGCTGTCTTGTGTAAAAGGTTAGTTTTAGTGTACATACGAGTTCCTATCGTTGTTTATGTTTGTCTTTTGTATTTTTATTGTGGGTTTTTTTCTTGTGCAGTTCCTATTTACTTTCTGGCATGTGGCTATGTTTTTCGGCCATTGTAGGTGTTTCCTGTTATCTTTTTTATTCCATATACAGTTTTTATGTTGTTTGCTGGTCATATTTCAACTTCAGCAAGATTTTTAACACTCATCTTTTTCTATCAACAATATGCAAATGAGGACTATTGCCCTCTGTTTCCTTTTTTTCTTTCCTTTTTTTTGAAGTACGATGATACCGATTTTAATTTTAGAAAATAAAGCTCTGAAAAATAATACTGAAATGTTCATATGAACTTATTTGGAAGGTGAGACCGAGTGAATCGTCAGGTGCCATGCATGCATCATGTAATAAATGATATGTCAAAAGTGAAAATCGTCGCTAGAAACCATGCAAATCCTCTTGATCAGATAAGTCGGCTAAATGCCAGATATAATGTCATGTGAACACGTCAGATGCAGTATTTTACTGTGCTTATCCAAAATGCTTTTACCTCTTTCAATTGCTGTTGTACTACCCAATTGGCAACACAATTGGAGTGAAAGAAGTAAAAAATTGCTGAACCAATCTTACAATTTTACAATTCAATTGATGCAATCAAATTGTAAAATTGGTTTACCAATTTGAAAAGTTGATTCTTACCACAGAAATTCTTTACTTTATGATTGGTTAGTGATCACAGATTCAGGTATAAAAACTAAATAATTTAGTTCTTTACATTGGGCAAATTAGTTTTCAAGAATTGCAAAAAAAATATTAAAAATGTCAAATATTTCGTTTTACAGTCTATTCTCAGTCCACAATACTTTTTGGGTTGCTTGGTATATGTTCATTAAAAACAATAGCAATTTGTTTCATTTTTGGTAAAAATGAAAAAATGACCAAGGGATGTCATACATATGATATTATTACCTCCCATAATAAAAACAGTAGTTTCACATTTTCTTCCCAAAAATGACACTTTAATAAAAATTCAGAAAAAAATGAAAATGTGTCAAATATGATATCATAAAATTATATTTTTAGCTCACCTGACCTAAAAGGTCATGTGAGCTATTGCAATCACTTGGCATCCGTCGTCGTCGTCCGTCCGTCGTCAAAGATTAACTCCTCTGAAACCACTGTGCCAATTACAACCAAATTTTGTCACAATAGTCCTTGGGTAGTGTAAATGAAAAATTGTGTCCGACATGTCCGTGCGTAATCCAAGATGGCCGCCAGTGGGACCCATTGATTAACATTGGACCCTATTGGAAATTTTAATTATTTTTTTTTCTAGTAGGATTTTGATGCAGTTTTTTTTCATTGGATTCCTTATGAAAAATAAACATGGCGCACAACTATCAGATTTTGGATAACTCTTTCCCTTTCCGAGCTATAAGGGGTCAAACGGGGCCAAAATCGCACTTTTACAAAGTACCTCAAATTTTTATTTTTCATCGGATTTTGATTGGGTTTCTTTCTTTGGATTCGTCTTCACATGAGCTTTCGGTTGTGTGTCGACGTGTCGACTGATTTTGCGTAGCTCTTCCCGTTTCCGAGTTATAAGGGGCCTAAGGTGGCCAAAATCACACTTTTACAAAGTACCTCAATTTTTTATTTTTCATCGGATTTTGATGGGGTTTCTTTCTTTGGATTCCTCTTGATATGAGCTTTCGCTAGTGTGTCGACGGATTTTGCGTACCTTATACCGTTTCCGAGCTATAAGGGGCCTAAGGGGGCCAAAATCGCACTTAAACAAAGTACCTCAATTTTTTATTTTGCATCGGATTTTGATGGGGTTTCTTTCTTTGGATTCCTATTGACATGAGCTTTCGGTAGTATGTCAACGGATTTTGCGTAGCTCTTACCGTTTCCAAGCTATAAGGCGCCTTAGGGGGACCAAAATCGCACTTAAACAAAGTACCTCAATTTTTAGCTGAAAATTGTATCTGACATGTCAGTGCGTAATCCAAGATGGCCGGCAATGGGGTCCATTGATTAACATTAGACCCTATGGCAAATGCATTCAACAATCAACTCCTCTGAAACAAATTAGCCAATTGCAACCAAACTTTGTTATAATAGTCCTTGGGTGGTGTTATTAAGTAAAAAATCTGTCTGACACGTCCCTGCATAATCCAAGATAACCACCAGCAGTCCCATTGATTAACTTTAGACCTCATAGGAAATGTATTTAAAAATCAATGTTATTGCATGGATGTACCATTGCTATATACAGGTGAGCTATACAGGCTCCTGGGAGCCTCTAGTTGTTTATATTAACGATAAATAAAAGCGATATAGCATATTTGCAAAAGTAAAAATAAGAATTTCACTATCCTAAAAAAAAGTTTTATTGTACACAAGAGGAGTTTTCTCTACTGAATTGAAAATAAAGTTTAAGAAAATATCTAGAGGTGAGTATCAACTTTTCAAATTGTTCAATCAGTTTAATACAGTAGTTGTAAAACTGTAAGATTGGTTCAGTAATCCCATTCCCTTTTCCCAATTGTGTTACCAATTTGGTAGATTGGTAGCACAATACAAATTGGAAGAGGTAATGCATTTTGGATATGCAAAATGACATAATACCGGCCAACCAATACGGAAAATGCACGGAAGATTTTTACAAGCGTTTTTTTTGGTCATATCCTTTATAAGAAGTAGATTTCAGGTTGGTTATAATATCTGCTTCAGAGATCCAATGACATAAGGTATAATCTAAGACGCATATATGCTGTATTCAGGGACAATTAACAAAATACCGAAGTTATTGTAAATTTAGTTTTTGCATATTTCCATTTCGAAAACTTATGTCTCTTCAGTGCAGATAAAATCTAAACAAAAGGATGTTTTTTACACATGAATCAGAAATTATAACGATACAAAAGTTAACATTTACAGGACTGGGTTGCAATAAAAAAACTGTATCTTTACAATTTAAATCTTCTTGGTTTTATCTCAAATAATTATAAAATTGAAGTACGGGCCACTTAGATAATTAACGCATTACAAAAACATCACGTTCAAATGTAAAATGCAATTACTGCGATTGAACAAAATATTTTCGCAAAATCGCAGTCTTTTGCAAATGAATAACAAAACTGTTATTTAATAGACCATATCCGACCTATTGTATTAGGACTTACCAGACTACGTTTCAATACGTCACAGTATAGAAAACGTCACGTCATAGAGCCTAAAACGTCATGATGTTGGTCACATGGGGCGGACACGTTTGTGACGTAGGGCGGACAAACAACAGCTGGTGAATCTGAATACCAGAACTCGGATATGGTCTATTGAACAGTTAACTTTCAAATACTTCAACGTATTTCAGGAAATGTCCATGGATTATATGCGAATCTGTCTCTGGCATTTTATGAGCATTATATTTGCACTGAGATATAGTTTTGTGATTAATCACAGGTTTGTACTGTTCAATTCCACCATCTTGCGTTTACAAGTTTAAATGAAATTTGCGTTGAAGCCATGATATTTTTCTTTTACAATGACTTGAAGTAACACACAATTATTATTTCACTTTGAAAGAGATTTATTTCTGGGCAACTGGTCCGAATTAGCTTCTATAGTATTTCGATCAAAATGGTTTTATCAAACAGATTCATGAGGCTTTCAGGGAATTTCTAGACTTCCAACATTATTATTTTTCCCCCATGTATGTTTACTTTTAATTGATTTGAAACCCAATATGCAGTTCCGAAATTCAGTGGGATAATAGATTTCCCTTTTTTGAAGACTGAAATTAAAATTCGTCAGCTACTTATATCGCCAAATAAATGCAACTTTTTTTAGTCTCAGGAACGTAAATTCTTGTACTTCCCCATGAATTAGTATCACTCAGAATGGCAATGACCGGAATTGCATATTTCAATTGAAATTCTCTTTTCTTTTATTTTTCACAACAGACTTAAAGTTACTCGTAAACAATGTTTTAGCATGATTGATTTTATACTAAAAGTTTTAAAAATGAAATGTTATTGCTTTTATTTCCAATGTCATTGTGTTAAATGCTATATGTAAGTACGATAATATTGACACAGCTTTCATTTATTTTGGCCGTAACTTATCCAATAATTTTATGCTTCGTCATATGATTTTATATATTACAGACATTCTAAAACTACGACGGAAGGCAATAAAACAACTGAGCAGAATTTAGAACATGATGAGTTACCATACAATACTCTATATATATCTGCTGACGACAATAGCAAAGATGATCTATCCATGAATGACACACATAGCATTAATAAAGGAACCTCCAATAAAGCAAATGAAATTGACAGTAATTATACCTCAATTGATCTGGAAGAACAACCCGTGAATACCAAGACAAAACCCGTTAAACCTGTGGTTGCACCAAAGCCAAATATCAAAGGTTCCAACAAAACAAGCGTAAAACATGTGTCTGCTCCAGGTGATTTAGGTGTCGAGTATGCCGTCGTAGATAAAAAGGGAAGAGTATCTTCTGTTGACCAAGCCGCACAACCTGTTGTGGACAATACATACGCTGTGGTGAATAAAGACCGGAAACGGAAATCCGTTGATAACAACACAAATAAGTTTAAACACAAAATGTCCAAAAGTATTGAAGTGTCTTCGGATGAATGTCGAGAAAGAAACGATAGTTCTACAAAAGAATTAACATCTCTTGATAATTACAGAGGACAAATGTAGCATGAAAAAAGTTCAAAGAATTTTATAATATCTGAGTCTACAAACTATGCCGAAATCGACCTCCCTGAATAATCATTAATTTTATTTGTATTGTTTATTAAGGTAACCAATTAAAATCTTAAATATAGTTTGGCTTCTCTAATTCTTGTTCGAAATAAATACTTCCCAAATAATGTAAGATGAAAATAATAAACAATATGTTTAGAAATTGAGACTGGAGGCTACGGAGATCGCTTTACCTCAAATAAATTGAGTATGAGTTAGAGAAACAATCTCTAGCATAGTTTTCCGGTTTATTACGATAATTTCTCACATCTCGATAGTTAAATTTTCACATTTTAAAGTTCTCGGGTAAACCTCGAACTTTAAAATGTGAAAATTTAACTATCTCAATATGAGAAACATACGTAATAAACTGGAAACAATGTTAGAGACTATATTTAAATATTCTACAGATAATAACACATATGTAATCTTTCCCCAAAAAGTTATTTGATATCCATACCAAATCATGTTTTGGACTTTTGATTTTTGGAATTTCCCCTTTGCTACTTTTTGCTTCGGTGTTCGTTTACCAATGTATCGGTAACTTATAACATAAACGGGTTTTTTGTTAGTTTCCAGGTAGAATATTGTGGTTGAAAAGTTGAAAAAACACAATAGGTCAACGAGTCACTGAACGTAGTTCAGCAGAGACTTTGCAAACACAGCCGGATTTGACCTTTTTAAATATATAAGACAAACATATATTTTATCTTTGCTATATTTCAACAGGGGACGCTTCTGTCGCATCAGATCTCACTCCTCAAGCAATTAATTTGAACATGTCCATACTATTTCTCATAGTCGTACATGTTGCATTGATTATATGATTTGGATGTCTCCCTCACTTCCTTTTCGAAAAGTGTTTATAATACACACATTTGAAACGTGAAAGAAAACTGACGGTCACCGAATTTTTCAAGAATAAATAGTGCAAAAACAAATTTCCTTTTACATTTACACAGAAGATACCTCCCCTTGGTAACAATATAAGTAACGTATTTTTTTATGTTAAATTAAATTTCAACTTTGTTGCATTTTTAGTTATCGATAGTTGAGATACTATTTATCATATGCATTTAATCGTTATTTTGTCATTTGAATTTTTATTTAACTTTTCTGACAAAATTTATTTTGAATATTTTTAGCATTATTTTAATTATTATTTTACTTTATTTTTATTATTATTATCATTACTACTAGTATTGTTGGAGTTAGTTCTGTAAAGTCTAATTTTGTATATTGCCTCAATAAAAATGTTATGTAAAAACGGCAGTGGTAGTTACTTCAAAATGTAATTTTCAATCATTGTAGATGCTTCCTGTTATCCCTAGGCGTTGCCTCGTGTCACTACAGCTATCCTAAAGCCATTATTTCAGACCTCAAATAACAGGGCAATAATGAAAATATTTATACTATTATAATAATGACTGACAAACCGGTCATAACCGTCTGATAATGATGGGAAAAAGAAGTGTCTCTCAAGTTTTAACAATAAATAACAAAATACCGAAGTTTCTGTAAATTTAGATTCTGCATATGCGCAATTTAACAACGTATGTCTCTTCCGTGCAGATAAAATCAAAATATTTGGAAATCCATATACCGTAATAAGTGTAAAATAAATATATGAATGTTGAAATGCAATGCATTGATAACATTCATTGTTTGAGGGTTAGAGAAGTAACACGTACCATGGGTTTTAGTTGGTTTTGTCTAAGGGTTAGAAAATGGCATAAACCAATCAGTCAACAAACAGATTTTTCAACGCCATATTCTAGCTGGCTGTGTGACGGGTGCCATGCGTGGAGTAGATCATCCTTACCCTTCCGAAGCACCTGGTGATACCTCAGTTTTTGTAGGGGTTCACATTGCTAGTGCTTTAGTTGTGCGGCGTTCTTGTTCATTTTTGTTTATTTGTTTTGTCTTTGTCATACTGTCTCAATTCGTGTTGGATGTGAATTGCCGTGATTTAGGATTTATGATTTTAGAATTCCCCTTTTCCTCATTCTTGGTTCGGTATTCGTTTGCCGATGTATTAGACGACAACAAACCATATAAAATTAACATGACATTTTAATGTTTACCATTATAGATGGCAGAACGTAAAAAAAAAATAATGGTTTCCTCAATGAAATAAAAATAATGGGTAAATGCAAAAGGAGTCATTATCGTGAAGTTTAGACTATTTTCATCAATGTAAATAATGACTTCTCCTTCGGCTAGGTAATTTTTACAATCACAGTCAATACCACTCTCCCGTGGACATTCTACATTTCAAGTTAATTCCCACTTTTTTATTTAAAAAAATTATATAATTGTAAAACACGTGCATATGGCATGATTAATTGCCTGAAATATCGGTACTTTTTTCATGATTAACACACGATGCTTATTAGTTTGGTACTTTCAGTTTTACTGTCGACATCACCGTCTTGTGGACCGCTATGGGATATCTGTTTCCCAGATGACAACAAATCTATCTCTTTAAAAGCTTAATTGTTGTGTAATCTATTGGATTTGACGTTACTACCGGATGCGACATTTTCAACACGGCGGGTGTTCTCGTCCATGGATTTTTTATTTGGTCCGTATTGTTCATCTTTGTGTGTGTGTGTGTGTCTTCATTTTTCTTTTATGTGCCGTACTCTTGTTGTGTCTCTGTTTCTTTGTTGTTGCCGATGTTGCCAATGTTCTTAAATTACTCGTTTTGGATTGACGGTTCGGTTCTCATTTACTTTCGAACAATAATTCAGTAATCATTCAGACAATTTTGAGTTAAGTGACTTTTTATTTCGGCTGAATTGTTTAAGGATATCGTGATAGAATAGGGAAAATCCGTCATATTTAGAAGAAAAATAATTCGCATAAATCACTTCAACTTATAAAAAATCCTTTGCTACTAGATGAAAAATACTTCGCTTTCTGTACAAAAATTAGTTGCATTTCGTCATAATGTTGGCCGTATTTCAACAAAATTCATGTTTTTGTACACCAGATACATTATGAATGTTGTTACACATGTGAAATGTAAAATATATGTATTATAATGCGTAATTCACATTTTTTTATCATGAAGGATATTTCAGGTTTTTGAACATAATAACCAGTTGAGAAAGTAAAAAAAATAAGTCGCTAAGATGCCTTATGTATGCTATCACTGAAAACACGTGCCTAACTCAGCAAATAAAATGTCTTTTAGTTAACAAAGTCATTATTTCCATATAAATAAAAACAATCGTCATGTATTTCGAATAATGCAATTGATTTATAGGAAAAATTTTGTTTAGAAGAGAAAAAAATTATTGGACTCGATACGTGTCTTTAAACCGCACACAAATAATATACTGAACATATACATTGAAAGTAATCGGTGAGAAGAGACATTTGATCCAATATAAATTGTCATTTTTCGAGATAGAAGCCTTAAAGTAAGTATACCATATACAAAGTCCATTGCAACCCTATACTTTCTGAATAAGAATCATCAGTATTATTATTTATGTAATATTTTGGCTCTTATCAACATTCAAAGCATCGCACAAATAGGAACGATCATTTCTTATAAGCTAAAGATTACCTTACCTTTCTATAATTTTCCCATGCATTCTATATAGAAATAGCTGCAAGAATGACTAAAAATGAGCAAAATTTGATCTCAGTTTTAAAAACAAAAGGCACGGTTGCAGATTGTAGTATTGTAGGATGGTGTCTTCAATTTTGCCGATTTATACCAAAATGTTATGGGTGGAAATATTAGTGTCAATCTACCTTTATCTCTCATGCAAAATGGTTGACTGTATCCTTGAATTTGTTTAATTCTAATATACAGTAAAAATTGAAGTAAAATATTGTCAAGGCTGTAGAAATAATGTATACTGTGGAAATACTATTGTTCGTTGGGTTCCTTTTTCATGAATTTCGTAGTTCACTAAAAACCAAGAAATTTAGTTCCCAACGAAATACATCTTTCCCTGGAGTTTAAGTGCATAGAATTCAAACCACCAATTTAAGAACAACGAAATAATGATAAGAAAACCACAAAAAATGCATGTCCACGATAAAAATACTTCCAAAGTAATTGGTTATTGCTACAAGTACTTTTGCGGTCATTCAATTTTCGTAAAAGAAATTGTGAACCGCGAAACCAAGCATTTTTGAAAAAAAAAAATAAAAAAATTTGCTACCTGTAAACTAAAATGTTTTTTTTTTTTTTTTTTTTTTACGTCATAGTAGACTTTTAAATAGTTACAGTTCACTATCGTAAAAATGCGAATTACTGAGACACTGGGTCACTGTTTATTTATAATTCACAATTCTATGTAATGGTTAAAGTTTTACGATACAATGCACATACCATTTAAACTTGATTGCTTGATTGTATAAAATGACATTTGACACAACTGTTATTGCTTCCTGCATTCTTTAAAATGGATTTTGCTTTGGTTTTTTTCTTCTTTATTCATTCATTAATCAGATCTGTGGGTAAGTACTTGATACTGTATATAAAATCTTCAAAATGATCTTGATTACGGAAAAACAATAGATTAAAATCAAAATTATCTGTAAGACTAAAGTTTAATTGCATGCTACTTAGCACAGTGGAGTGACCTTATTGCTTTTTCTTACTTAAGACTTTTTTCCTCCCGGGTTCCCATAAAATAGTGAAGGCTCTTTGATACCTTGTAGCCTGGATCAGTAACATCTAGGGTAATTTCTACTGAAATCCTTAACCTCTTTTTATTCAGCAACGTTGTGCACAAACATTCTAAACCGCTTGACAAATAAGGTCTTTGGAACCATAAGAAATAGGCATTCAAGTGTAAATGGAAAATGTTCGTTAGTCTACACCGGAACTATATGATATTTGGCCAGAGCTCTACAGTACTTGTATGCTCTTTATTTTGTAAGTTATGGTGTACTTGATCATGTGAGAATTTTTCATATGAATGCACTATCAAAAATTCAACATTTGGCTTTCTTGTTTTGTCACTATAAACTATTTTTCTGACCATCTGTATATATATATTGACCTCATCTCCCAATTGTACTTCCCAAGTTTTCTTACAACCAACTCGATGAGTGCCCTGTGATCGTTTATATGTTGTATTGTCTTTTGGTCCATTTGTCGGGCGACGAATGACAGTGTTTCTAAGAATACTTTGCCCGATATGTTGTGCTTGTTGACGACCCCCCCCCCCCCCCACATCCATGACAAAAAAGTATGTAAAACAGTGGATACATGGATGTAGCCTTGTTCAACATTTAACAGGTAAATTCCACTCAAACCGGTGCTAGGGGACCGTCTTGAACATATTATGAGGTAAGATTGTTTGCTCTTTGGTGAAGAATTCATGGTGACTTCAAGATGGAGAACAACATTGAAAGCGTTGTCCCATTTGCTTAATCTTACCATGTATTTATAGGGATTTTGTCCCATGTACATTTACTCCAAATCACTTTATTTGTTCATTGTAATAATTTATGTTGGAGGCGGGGTAAATATAGTTTAACCTGGAGATGGGAAGTTGTCTCCTTGACAATTACTCCATTTCCTTTCTTTTTTAAGTTTAAAAGAGGGTTTTAGATTGCTTTTGGCATTTTCTTTGCTTAGAGCCTACCACTACTGCGGAGACGTTGTATCTTCAAATTTGTATACACGGTTTTTTTTTGTCTAGTTTCTTCAACAATTTTTTTTCAAGATTGGTCTGTTGTGGACCTATGTAATTGAGAATAAATTCACTGTAGCCATATACAAGATCTTTTCTCTGTGGGTGAAGGGCCTACTGGTTGTTTTTCTGATCATTACAGTTCCATGTACCTTAACAACGGAAAACCTTTGACTTATTATTTCGGAACTTTACATATCAACAAGAAAACTAGAGGCTCACATTCACCTGGTCACTGGTTTTATTCATTGTCACCTATAGACAACCCATTCATACTATAAATCAGTTCAGCAGATGTTACATTTTCATTCTTGGATGAGGTACAAACTAAAAATCACAAACTTTGGAAGGATCACCCGAAGACAATTGTAACCAAATTGGTTCCAATTGACTCAGTAGGTTCAGAGGAGAAGACATTTGAATGCATTTCCCATAGAGTCCCTATGTTAAACTATGTTCCACGCTGACGGCCATCTTGGATGAGGTAAGAACATAAAAATCAATTTAACTTTAAAGGGGACCACCCGAGGACTATTGTGACAAAATTTGGTCCCCATTGGCTCAGTGGTTTCAGAGGAGAAGCTCTTTGAATGCATATCCCATAGGGTCCTATGTTAAACTATCGTCCCCGTTGGTGGCCATCGTGGATGAGATGCGAACCTGCTGTACACCTGCTGGACATATGAAGAAATTGTAGTTCTGGAAAACCTCAACACTTTTGCAATTCACATTTAACCTTTATCTCAAACAGTTTTTGAAATAAAAGTAAAAACGTTCAAAAATTGTAAAAATTCAAAGAAAAACCGGCAATAACTCCTATGTGGGTTGTCAGATTTTCTTCAAAATTGCAGGACATGTAGATCTTACTATGCTGACCATTCTTGTTATACAAACTTCACTTCTATCGTCAATCAATTTCAACATATAAGACCAGAGGTAACGAAAAACTGAAAATTTTACGGAAAAGGTGCAATAACTCCAAGACAGGTAAACGGATATTCTCCAAAACTGCAGGGCAGGTAGATCTCATCATGCTGATCATTTTAACCCTGTCGGAATTTTGATATCTGTAATGAAATTTGCAAAAAACAGCAATTTACCCCTGTTCTATTTTTAGTAACAGCAGCCATGTTGTTTAGTCTACGGACATAAAAATCACAAACTTGAAAGAGCATACCCTGGTAATGATTCAGGCCAAGTTTGGTTAGTATTGGCCCAATAGTTTCAGAGAAGAAGATCTTTGAATAAAAGTTAACGGACGGACGGACGGACGACGGACGCCGAGTGATGGCAAAAGCTCACATTGCCTTTGGCCAGGTGAGCAAAAAAGAATAAAAATCACCTTGAGTTATTGCCTGCTTCCGTAATAATGGTGTTTCTTGAAAAGTAAGGTGTGGTGTTCTGGAATTTTCAACATTAACCATACAAGATACTGATCACAAATATTTGTATGCAACACATTCAAGCATCTGTTTACTTGTTTACACTTCTAAATTATATAATAACGCGTATACCTTTTAAATTTGATTGTAGTAATTCAATATAACACCGTTCATTGTTTTCAGAACCGGATTTAGTAAAATTTTACTTCCTGAAGTATTGTTGTTTTTAACATGGGATATACTTTGGGTTTCTACTATTTCTTTATAATTTATTCATTAATCAGTTTTGCAGGTAGGTAAGTTTTTCCCCAAGAGGTCATCACAGTTTTAGAAGCAGAAGGCTGGTAGTAACTATATTTAATCGAAAATTGTATATAGTGTAGTAAATAAATAAGAGGAAATAGCAGGAAACCCCTTTAATATAATAATATACTTGATATATATGTGTCCTAGTCTAAATCTGATCATATATTTTTTTACTGAGCTTCCAACTCTAAATTGAAAACTACCCCATCTCAAAGTAAAATCTTTTCATTCAATATGGAGCATAATTACACCTTATGTAAGTAAGCTGCATTCTGATTGGTTAATAGCCGTGGTATTTTGGCAGGTACCCCTTCACCGTGGTAGCTGTGGCATCTGTGCACTTTGAAGGATGAGCAATTCGGTGTAATTAATTGTAATTAAACAGATATACCATGGACGTCAGGATATTTGCTTAAATGCAAGTCTTTCAGGCTCGGTTAATCGTACCGCCCTGTGACTTGTATTTTTGGTAAATATCCCTCCTTATCATAATATATCTGTTCAATGAGGGTTGTCAAGAGCCATGAGACAAAAAGACAAATCAGGTGGAAACTACCGGAAAAATGTCGACCGCAATGGTCCTGATTTGGTATAGGCATTTCAAAAGAAATGGTGGGTTAAACCGGTTTAACGGGATGCCAAACCTCCGCATCCGTTGCGGTAGTGTCCGGTAGCAAGTCCATAGCAACTGCTATTGAAAGGTCGTAGACAGTTTAAAGAAATGATCATCCCAGTACCAAGTAAAAAAATAATCTTGAATCAAAATTCGGACCTAAATATCTATTAAAGAACTATTTTAATGATCGTATGAAGCGGATTTTTTTGAAGCTTTGATTAATAAGGCGGTCACGGAGATAACTATGTCTAATGAGAAAGTCTGTATAATTTTTACTAGCTCTCGCGTAACGAATCAACTGTGAAACATACACTCCGTAAGCAGGAGAAGCTGGAATATTACTGCCCATGTTAGGGAAATTGATAAATTTGAATTCAAAATCGTCTTTTTTGTCGTAAATTGTAGTACTGAGATGACCATTTTTGTCAAATTCGAGATGTAAATCCAAAAAAGATGTAGTATAACATTGTATCAAAATTTGCAGTGATTTTTTTATTTACTACCTAATAATTTATTGCGAGTATAATTTCAGTGTAGATAACCAACATTATTCTATAATATATAAATACTAATGGTAAAGTTGCATTGACATTAAAATGAATAAAAAAGGATATTCACTCCATGAAAAGGATATTCACCGCGGGAAAGGTCACGTGCGACATATTTTTAGAAAAAGGGAAATCCCGTATTTATATCGTCCAATCACATTGCTATGTAACATTGTCGCGTGACAACGTCATCGGCATCACTAAAAACAAAATTGCTTCATCTAAAGAAAAGAAGATCAGCGAAAATTGTGCAAATATGCAAAGAGGAAGACACTTGAATTACGAAACAAGTCAGCGAAACGCTGGTAAAGGCGTTCACACAATATTTTGGGAAAAAATCTCCCGACGGATGTCGACAACACATAGCGCAGAATCGTCGCACATTACACAGATGCAAGGAGTGAAAAAGGAAGAACACAAGCATTCATTTAAAAGACAGAAATCATCGATTATTTAGGATAAAAAATTTATTCTTTAAATAAAGTCTTTAAAGAACATTCGCTTGTTACATTAAAATGTCAATTCCCTTTTTCACAATCTCCCACCAATGACGAACAATGGAAAAAAGCCGCAAACTCAGTGTTAGCTAGAATCTGTAAATTTCTGACAGTAAAGATGATGATAATGTTATATTTATTGTTTTACTTATCCTCAAAATATTTTTTGAAAAGTATACATTTCATTTATTTTATGCAAATGTTCAAAGCCTCTTTAATCGTTAATTCGACACCCATAGAAAATTTCTAGGTGTATAGTATAATACATAATAAAAAGAATTATTATGTATTTATCGGATAATAGAATAAAACAGTTACTGTCTTTAGTTTCGGTAAATGTGCAGTGTTATTGACTTTTGGGAAAACAGATATTCACCTCGCCATGCGGCTCGATGAATATCTGTTTCCCCAAAAGTCAATAACACTGCACATTTACCTCAACAAAAGACAGTAACTGTATATAATTGCACCTTATGTAAGTAAGCTATATTCTGATTGGTTAATAGCCACTGTACTTTTTGGAAAATACCCTCTTCACCGTGGTATTTGTGCCGGATTCATTTTGCGCTTTAATGATGGAGAGATTCGGTGTAATTTAACAGATATATCACAAACTTCGGGGTATTTGTCAAAAAAAACAAGTCTTGGGTCTAAAATTCCCTCGCCTTTCAGGCTCAGGAAAATTTACTGTCCCGCTACTTGTATTTTTGGCAAATACCCCTCCTTATCATGATTTATCTGTTCAAAATAACTAGGAGCAAAACTTTATATCACATGTTGTTATTTTACAAGTAAATCACAGGTTATTAATTTTGTAATGAAATGTGCATCAAGGTGGATCAAATTAGAGTTTCGGAAGTCAGAGACAATATCAAAAACTTAGGGGTGACCATACTTAATGGTTGACTGTGAGACATAAGGATTAGTCTGCTGCTCGCAAATCAAATTCAGTTATTCATGTTTATATCTTTAACCTCTTTTTAGTAAGATGCCATTTGAATTTTGACTTATGTAGATGGAATATATCAGATTCCATTATTTTCTGCATTTATGCTGTACCTGTTCTTACTAATGATTGTAATGTGATGCAAAAAAAAAAAAACTATTATCCAACGTACTGATTTCACGAAGCAACATAAATAACCTCATCCAGGTATGGACTTTCTCCAGTAGCATGTTGAAATCAAAATATAGAGAAATATGGGCATCTGAGCTGTTGAAATGGGCCAATTTTCAAATTAAAAGCAAGAAGACGTTACAATGAACACATGATAATAGTAAAAATATAGTATACTAAAAGGTCTACCGATATATTTCGACAAATATGTCTTTCTCTCGGAGTTCGTACGAAAATAACAAAGTCATGGAGCCTAATCTGCTCGTAAAAATTGTGGGTGAATACTCGAATATTTTTTTTAAAAGAACTTACTATACCGTTTTGTTCGCCGATGACTGAAGCTTGAAACGTGCAAAAAGGCGGCATTGGCGTATTTAATAGCTTAAGACGACTTCATATTTCACCTCTGTAGAAAACTACAGCTATTTGATGGAATTTTAAAAAAATTAACAGTTTAAATGGAGTTTAAAATGAAGGGTTGTTCAATATTTGGCAAGTGGGTTCCACTTGGGCCGATGCTGGGGGTAGTCTTGAACTTGCTATGGGGTAGGAGTGTTTGCTCTTTGTTAAGGGTCTCATGGTGACTTCAAGATGAAGAACAACAAGGAAAGTGTTGTATCATTTCCTTAATCTTACCATGTGTTTGTAGGGATTTCGTCCCATGCACATTTACTCCGTAGCCATTTATTTGGTCATTTAAATAGTTATATAACAGTAATTCTAATATGGCGCTCTTCTTTCGCTTTATGCTCTAAATCCAAATAACAAAATACCGACGTTACAGTTAATTTATTTTCTGCATATGCGCATTTCGACAACTCATGTTTCATCAGTGCAGATAAAAGCAAAACATTTGGAAGTCCAATCACCAAAAACGTGTAAAAGCTTTAAAAATTTAAAATGGAGGGAAATGTCGTGGAAGTTTAACAGAAAAATTAATATCAGTGTTGGACAATCTATTTCATTTGTTCCTGTTAGCGAAAACACGGAACCGTAAAAGAAAGCTGATGGTTGAATGTTTGCTATGTCATAGCATAATTTCGTTATAGTTTGACCGCGAGTTTGATATTTTTTGACTTATTGACCTTTACGGTTTTCAGTTTCCGTCAATGCCCAGTACTCCTAGTCGTTATGTCGTAGAGACCTGGAACCATTACCATTGAACTTGGTGACATATGATACATTTAAATTGTCAAGATCATTTACAATATATCGGAAAACGAATACCGAAGCAAAAAGTTGGAGGCGTAAGTTCTTAAATAAAAAAAAATAAAAAAGGCAATTTAGATGTCACACTAATGGAGACAACATGAAAAGGACATAAAAAAGAACGTGAACGCCACTAAACTAATGCTGCGTTCACTCGTAATTCGAATTGAATCGCATTAGTCAATTAGAATTAGCTTAATTCGCAAAGGAAAACAATTATGTCGTCCTAACGTCATCACAAAGCAAATTGAAATACGTATCTTGTACGAACGTTAAAGCGAAATGGATATTTACGAAGCAAATTTATCAATTCGCATTGAATGCGCATTCCAATTCGAATCGAGAAAATGATGTGTGGACAGGATTAGCGTTTTAATTCGAATTGAATTCAAATTCAATTCAAATTAAACGTCCAATTTGAACGCAAAAGTAGCGTGAACCCAATAAAAATGGAGGTATCATCGGGTGCCCCGAAAGGGTAAATGAAATAAAAGGGATAACGGAAAACATCTACAATGGCTGAAAATTATAATTACATGCCACGACCTACACAGGAAAAACACAACAGCCAAATGTAAACAACGATAGGAACTCGGGACAGCCGGACTTTTTACCAGCACTAGCAAAGCCAGCGTTAGGGTTAAACCGGTTTATGGGTACCCAAACCTCCCCTTTATCTGTCCCGTTTCTCCATTGTATAATAAACAAGTAGACCACTAACTTCATGACCACAATCTTGAAAGGAGAGAAAAATGACAATACGTAATTTTGAAAGATGGGTCAAGGGATGCTCGCCGCTAATCTGTCGGGATAGCTCAAGGAGCCTAGTCTGCTGGTAAACCACTGTTGCACTACGGAAGAAAAATCAAACTCAAAACTTCCCGATGGATTTGGTCAAGAATCATCATATATTTTAGTATACATCGGAAGTATCAGTGAGAGGCCAGTATGAATTTAAAATTTTCAGGTCACTATTTAACGGATGCAAGCAGAGTATTTTGTCAATGCCCTATTACGTAAAGAATGTAAGTTACGTCCCAGTTATTCTGGATTTTTAATTAGTATCTCGCATTTTTTAACAACATTTCTGTAAAAACGAGGATTAGAAAAGGATTAGTAATAAGCTGTTTGCGAGTGACGAAATATTTTCATATCTATTATAAAACCTCTTAAATGTATTCAACAACCTATGAAATGTGTAATCCTGTTGTAAAAGTTTGGCTGTGATATTAAGTTTACGTTCAACAAACGCGTGCAAATCGTACTAGCTGAGAAATATACACCCCGTAAGATGGAGCTAGAGAAATTTCGCTGTCAAGAAAAGGGAAATTAGTAATAGTGAAATCAAAATCATCCCTTTTATCATATATTTTAGTTTTTATTTACCAGAGTCAATACTGATAGTTAGATCCAGAAAAGAGCAATATTTGATATCATTGTTAGCTTTATTCAATTTCAGTTCGTGTGGGTAAATGATGTCTACATGATCTAAAAACTGGGGATTGATAATAGTGAGGATATCATTCTAATTGAAATCAGTTCTACCAATAGTTCGCTACAGTCGCTGCATGGAAGATCTAACAACACCCTATTTTACTTAATTCATTCGATATCCCCGGCTTTTATCATAAAGCTTAATGTCTTCAAATTATGAAGACAGGTCAAAATCAGGTAGACAGGACACTGATAGGTTGATGTAAAAGGTAAAAAAACTGAAAGTAAAATGGGATGTTGTTAGACCATGCAGTGACTGTAAAATACAATTGGTAGATCTTATTTTAATTAGATTGATATCCTCACTATTGACAATCCCCAGTTTTTAGATTATTTTAGTTTTGAATTTTTTTTCATGAAGTCTCGTTCGTAACAGAACAGAAAAAATCTACAATCAGAGGTGAACAATTAGTATCCATGGGAATACCTATGACCTGTTGATAAATAGTGTTGCCAAAGCGAACAAAAATGTTGTCCTGCAAAAGATTTAGTGCATTAATCATACCATCACATGTCCAGGAACAATAATTATTGTATGTAATAAATATTAGAGAAGAATCCTAGCTTTTTGTTAGAACAAATGAACTGACCAGAAAATTTAAAAGACCATTTGATAAGTTTTCCAGTTGATAAGCATAATCTGTTTTACGCGTGGCAACCTTAATTATTAAAGATGTTCATAATCAAGAACGACTTTTAGCTTGGAAAAAATCGACGATGCTTTCATCAAAATAAAAACAAAAATCATCACCTGTGTTATCACAATCCTAGTCAACGCGATCAGTTATTCCCAGATATACTTCTAATGTTTCTAAGACCACTGGGTGTCGTATGGAAGGCTAAATTTCCTGACCCTACCCATTTCTCCAATTTTCCAGTGGCAGTCAAAAGTCGTTGCCCAGGTTGTCCCTTCCACCTTTATTTCTTTCTTCTGATACTTTCAATTTTTTGAATTGATTAACTTGTTCTCGTCCTGATATAGCTGAAATATTGCTCATTGGACGTTAAACTCTAACTAATCAATCAACCAAAGATATGCTTTTGATATATATACTACTTATGCCTATGTCATGCTTCCAATACCTATGATATGATACTTCGACCTATCATATATGCTTTTTAGATATTGGTTATGCTACTAAGACATACGATACGTTTTTTTTAGACAAATGATATGCTACTTACTTATACGTTTAATGTATTGCTTCTTATCTGATGACCTATTATGTGCAACTAAGACCAATAAACTGCTGATAAGACCTATCGATGCTTCTAGGACCAATGCTTTTAAGACATATGCTATGCTTCTAAGACATGTGATATGAATCTACGACCAATGAAATGCTTCTTAGACTTATGATATGTGTCTTATACCTATGATATGCTTCCAGTTCCAATGATTATGATATGCTGCTTATATTTTTGATATGCCTCTAAGTCATATGATATGCTGAGTTTGACATTTTTCGGTATTTTGGCGTTTTAAAGTGGCGACAAGTTATTTCTAGTATTGTAATATGAACGTAAATGAGAACGGCGTTAATGCTAACTACACTCCGAAATGCTTAAACTTCCCCGTAAACTTTCTAGAATAATGTTTGTTTCTATGTGTATGTATACCGTAACTCCTGATGTTTGATGGTTGTCATATGATTTAATAGATTGTTGCAATGAACCGTAGAAATATAGTGTCAAATTTTGAGTTTTAACTGGCACCAACAAAACTAGACTCTGAAAGCTTTTTTTCAAGTGATAAGACAATGCTTATATTCTTAAGCATTTGGTTAATTATGCAGAAATTAAATTCACAGTTACTTCGGTATTTAGTTATTTGTTACCACTGGGTCGATGCCACTGCTGGTGGACTGTTAGTCCCCGAGGGTATTCACCAGCCCAGTAGTCAGTACTTCGGTGCTGATCCGAAAGCCGATTATATTTGGAACCTTACAATATCTAAATTTTTGTAAATTTTGTTGAAAACTAAGGAGTATCTCCCTCATGCAAAGCTCTGTCCTTAGCTGATTTTGGCCTAATATTTAGATCGTATTGGTTTTTTTGTTCTCTATCAGTTTTTACATATCTTTGAATTAATGGTCTTCCAAACGTTTAGATCTGCACTGAAGAGACATAAGCTGTCGAAATGCGCATATGCAGAAATTAAATTCACAGTAACTTCGGTATTTAGTTATTTATGCATAATTATACATCTGTCAGTTCTTTAATTTTGCTTTATTTCTCTACTTTTAAACATGATCCTTTTGATTTTCTAGAGATTTGGTATTCACCACCAGACACTTACTTACTCCTGTCATCACCCACAGAAATCTGCTTATACTGTAATATTATTTTTAACAAGTTTTATAGTCATCATTTAAAGCGAACATTGAAGTTAGGCCTTTATTTAATAAACAAGACACACTTGTGAAACTCCACTTTTGTGCACGTTTCACATAAAAAGAACAATGAATTTAACTAAAACTTATACAGGGAAAACACCATAATTTTTGCCATAGAAAAAGCAAAATCTTTTTATAAGCAATGGATTATGAACACTAATATAGTTGAAAGATTCTGACCTTGTCCGTTCTGAAGTGGGTTTGTTTACATATATTCAGTAATCAGCCACAATTAAAATTACATATTTCGGGAATCAACTACAATATTTTTCGAACAGAATACACGTTAAATATCTTGTACTGAACACCAATCGATCGTTTTTTTTTTTTTTTTTTTTTTTTTTTAATTATGCCCTCGTCATAATCAAATTGCATTCAAATTCAGCAGCATAGTAGATACAGTAGATTTACATTGTATGCCTCAAGTTATGTGACAAACATATGTGTCCTTACCAATCAATCTAAAGAGCTTTAAAAGAAATCGCATTTCCAGAAGTAATCAGATATGGACTTTAACCAGTGTCATTTATCTCAAACATGTACAGGTCTCATAAAGGCAATATTTCAACAAAAACATCAAGTATTGGCCATGAACAAAGATAAAATACCATTCTCCTATGAAGCAGCTATGGGGTGCGCGAAATTTCTATTCACATTCTATACTTTGCAGACCTAATGAATAACAATCGGAATAGTGGAACGTAATGTTTGTAGAATTTATAAGTATTGGAATAAGTGTCGAACTAATGAGCATCGCAGTTACTGTAATGATTCTAAGACTAACAAGCGACAGACTTAAAATTAGATGATTTACTCTAGTTGTATGTACCAAAAATATAATTTTTTCTTGCAGTTACGACTGATTTTTCTCTTTGTACTAATAAATCATTAGAAGTCAATATTCCGGGTAAGTAAAATGTAACATAATATCGATGCTTGTACTGTAACAACGACAGTAGAATACCGAAGGAACTGGGGAAGCGATGACCCCAAAAATCGAAGCCTTAAGACATGGCACGGCAACAGAGAAAAACAAACACAAAACATGAACGTGAGATAGCTACAGTGCACGGAAATAAATAGATAACATTAAGAACAAAGGCACTCATACTGCGAACTCCCAATGAAAACCGGGATTGACATCAGGTGCTCCGGAAGGGTAAGCGTGTCCTGCTCCACTAGTGACTCTAGTGTCAACAAGAACATACATAGTGGTTTGATCGTGGCATAATTTGAAAATTATTGATTTTTCTGATTCATAAATTTGCATAGACCTTTTCGAAAAATCATTTGGTCCGCTCATCAGTTCAAATACAATGAAACAGTTTCGGTTATCAACGCAACACGTCAAATGCTGTTCATCCTGAACTTACCAGGTCATTGTTTACTGTGACACTCACTACTTTTGTTAGAATGTTTAAGTTGTGTATTATTAGCCAATCGTAGTGATAACCAGAAGTGAATAGTGTTTGTACGTCCAGTTGATGGAAGAGTTCCAATCCTGGAAAAGATAACAAACCTTATTGAAAGTACTATAGTCGTCATCACAATTTGACGGACGTCTATCAATAGATCCAGAGTTATAACTGGATGAAAACAAATCGAATCTGACATTCCACCAGACTTTCACTTACAGTGTTAATGGTCATGCTTACACTTCCGGAGCACATGATTACACTGCTGTTTCAGGAGTTCACACTGCTAACGCTTTATTTTTGTACCATTTGTATTATGTTCTGTTTCAATTTTGTCTTTTACGTTCTCTGTCTGTATGTAATCCTTATATTGCCATGTATTCTGGATATTTAATTTTTGGTTATTGTTACGTTCTCTGTCTGTATGTAATCCTTATATTGCCATGTATTCTGGGTTTAGAATTTTTTGTTTTTGTTACGTTCTCTATCTGTATGTTATCCTTCTATTGCCATGTATTCTGGATTTATAATTTTTGGTTTTTGTTACGTTCTCTGTCTGTATGTAATCCTTATATTGCTATGTATTCTGGATGTATGATTTTTGGTTGTTGTTACGTTCTCTGTCTGTATGTGATCATTATATTGCCATGTATTCTGGATTTATGATTTTTGGTT
>MJUU01065058.1:0-33256 GCA_002080025.1 Modiolus philippinarum | reverse complement strand
ATGTATGATTTTTGGTTGTTGTTACGTTCTCTGTTTGTATGTGATCCTTATATTGCCATGTATTCTGGATTTATAATTTTTGGTTGTTGTTACGTTTTCTCTCTGTATGTAATCCTTATAATGCCATGTATCCTGGATTTATGATTTTTGGTTGTTGTTACGTTCTCTCTCTGTATGTAATCCTTATATTGCCCTGTATTCTGGATTTATATTTTTTGGTTGTTGTTACGTTCTCTGTATGTATGTAATCCTTATATTGCCATCTATTCTGGATGTATAATTTTCTGTTCCTGTTACGTTCTCTGTCTGTATGTAATTCTTATATTTCCATGTATTCTGGATTTGTAATTTTTGGTAGTTGTTACGTTCTCTGTCTGTATGTAATCCTTATATTGCCATGTATTTCTGGATGAATTTCGTTGATTCCCTATGTATGGGTTACCTCGTAAGCGCAACTCCTCTAAAACCACCCAAAGGATTTTGATGAAACTTTACACAAAGAAAGAACACTATATGCAGATGTGCAAGAAGTAATATAATTATTGTTTGAAATCAGGATGGGGAGATAATTTGACTTTGACTTTTCATTGATTCCCTATGTATGGGTATAAACCTCGTAAGCGCAACTCCTCTTAAACCACCTGAAGTATTTTGATGAAACTTTAGACAAAGGAAGGACACTATATGGAGATGTGCATGAAGGAATATAATTATTGTTTGAAATCAGGAAGGGGAGATAATTTGACTGACTTTTCGTTGATTCCCTAATTATGGGTATAAACCTCGTGAGCACAACTCTTAAACCACTTGAAGGATTTTAATGAAACAGACATGAAAGAATGTAATCATTGTACGAAACCAGGAAGGGGAGATAATTTGACTTTGACTTTTGTTGATTCCTTCTGCAATGATCTTTTTTTTTCAAAGAAATAATTTAAAGCGTAGATATTGTGAAATCAAACTGTTGGAGAGTTTTTTCATTCTAATCCTCTCGAAAAAATTTTTTCAAAGTGTTGCAATGAAATTTTTCTAATGCTTAGATCTTTGTGTAAAATACTAAATAAGTTTAAAAAAGTGAATTTTATATTTGTCTGATTTCAACAGACCATTGCATTGGAACCCTTGCGAAAAGTTCTTTCATTGAAGATTATATCATTGTGTCCATACTTGTATTGTGTCCACACTTGAACTGTGTCCACACTTGTGTTTTGTCCACACCAACTTAAATTTGCACTTACCGTATTGATTCAGGGTTCAATGAGCGGGGGGTATATTTGGCTGCCATTCGGCGACAGCTCTTGTGTTGCTAGTTGGTTGTTGCTACGTTCTCTGTCTATATGTGATCTTTATATTGCCATGTATTCTGGATTTATGATTTTTGGTTGTTGTTACTTCTCTGTCTGTATATGATGCTTGTATTGCCATGTATTCTGGATGTACGATTGTTGGTTGTTCTTATGTTCTCTGTATGTAATCCTAATATTACCATGTATTCTGGATGTATGATTGTTGGTTGTTGTTATGTTCTCTGTCTGTATGTGATCCTTATATTGCCATGTATTCTGGATTTATGATTTTTTGTTACGTTCTCTGTCTGTATGTGATCCTTATATCGCCATGTATTCTGGATATATGATTTTTAGTTGTTGTTACGTTCTCTGTCTGGATGTAATCCTTATATTGCCATGTATTCTGGATTTATCATTTTTGGTTGTTGTTACGTTCTCTGTCTGTATATGATCCTTGTATTGCCATGTATTCTGGATGTATGATTTTTGGTTGTTGTTATGTTTTCTGTATGTAATCCTTATATTGCCATGTATTCTGGATTTATGATTTTTAGTTGTTGTTACGTTCTCTGTCTGTATGTGATATTTATATTGCCATGTATTCTGGATTTATGATTTTTGGTTGTTGTTACGTTCTCTGTCTGTATGTGATCCTTATATCGCCATGTATTCTGGATTTATGATTTTTAGTTGTTGTTGCGTTCTCTGTCTGTATGTAATCCTTATATTGCCATGTGTTCTGGATTTATGATTTTTTGTTGTTGTTACGTTCTCTGTCTGTATGTAATCCTTATATTGCCATGTGTTCTGGATGTATCATTTTTGGTTGTTGTTACGTTCTCTGTTTGTATGTGATCTTTATATTGCCATGTATTCTGGATTTATGATTTTTTGTTGTTGTTACGTTTTCTGTCTGTATGTAATCCTTATATTGCCATGTATTCTGGATGTATGATTTTTGGTTGTTGTTACGGTCTCTGTCTGTATGTAATCCTTATATTGCTATGTATTCTGGATTTATAATTTTTGGTTGTTGTTATGTTCTCTGTCTGTATATGATCCTTATATTGCCATGAGGTCTACATTTATTATTTTTGGTTCTTGTTACGTTCTCTGTTTGTATGTGATCTTCAATTGACATGTATTCTGGATTTATGATGTTTGGTTGTTGTTAAGTCTCTTTCTGTATGTAATCCTTATATTGCCATGTATTCTGGATTTATAATTTTTGGTTGTTGTTACGTTCTCTGTCTGTATGTAATCCTTATATTGCCATGTATTCTGGGTTTATAATTTTTGGTTCTAGTTACGTTTTCTGTATGTATGTAATCCTTATATTGCCATGTATTCTGGATGTATGGATGTATGATTTTTGGTTGTTGTTACGTTCTCTGTCTATATGTGATCCTTATATTGCCATGTATTCTGGATTTATATTTTTTGGTTGTTGTTACGTTCTCTGTTTGTATGTGATTCTTATATTGCCATGTATTCTGGATTTATGATTTTTGGTTGTTGTTACGTTCTCTGTCTGTATGTGATCCTTATATTGCCATGTATTCTGGATTTATAATTTTTGGTTGTTGTTACGTTCTCTGTCTGTATGTAATCCTTATATTGCCATGTATACTGGGTTTATAATTTTTGGTTGTTGTTACGTACTCTGTCTGTATGTAATCCTTATATTGCGATGTATTCTGGATTTATAATTTTTGGTTGTTGTACGTTCTCTGTCTGTATGTATTCCTTATGTTGCCATGTATTCTGGATTTATAATTTTCGGTTGTTGTTACATTCTCTGTCTGCATGTAATCCTTTTATTGCCATATATTTCTGGATGCAAAATTTTTGGCTGTTTTTACGTTCTCTGTCTGTATGTAATCCTTATATTGCCATGTATTCTAGATGTGTGATATTTGGTTGTTGTTACGTTCTCTCTCTGTATGTAATCCTTATATTGCCCTGTATTCTGGATTTATAATTTTTTGTTTTTGTTACGTTATCTGTATGTATGTAATCCTTATATTGGCATGTATTCTGGATTTATAATTTTTGGTTGTTGTTACGTTCTCTGTCTGTATGTAATCCTTATATTGCCATGTATTCTGGATTTATAATTTTTGGTTGTTGTTACGTTCTCTGTCTGTAGGTAATTCTTATATTGCTATGTATTCTGGATTTAAAATTTTTGTTGTTGTTACGTTCTCTGTCTGCATGTAATCCTCATATTGCCATGTATTCTGGATTTATAATTTTTGGTTGTTGTTACGTTCTCTGTCTGTATGTAATCCTTATATTGCCATGTATTCTGGATTTATGATTTTTGGTTGTTGTTACGTTCTCTGTTTGTATGTGATCTTTATATTGCCATGTATTCTGGATTTATGATTTTTGGTTGTTGTTACGTTCTCTGTCTGTATGTGATCTTTATATTGCTCTGTCTGTAAATGATCCTTATATTGCCATGTATTCTGGATTTTTAATTTTTGGTTGTTGTTATGTTTTCTGTCTGTATATGATCCTTATATTGCCATGAGTTCTAGATTTATTATTTTTGGTTGTTGTTACGTTCTCTGTCTGTATGTGATCTTTATATTGCCATGTATTCTGGATTTATGATTTTTGGTTGTTGTTACGTTCTCTGTCTGTATGTAATCCTTCTATTGCCATGTATTCTGGATGTATAATGTTTGGTTGTTGTTATGTTTTCTGTCTGTATATGATCCTTATATTGCCATGAGTTCTAGATTTATTATTTTTGGTTGTTGTTACGTTCTCTGTCTGTATGTAATCCTTCAATTGACATGTATTCTGGATTTATGATGTTTGTTTGTTGTTAAGTCTCTTTCTGTATGTGATCCTTATATTGCCATGTATTCTGGATGTATGATTTTTATACCCCCGCAAACAAATTTTGGTGGGTATATAGCAATCACCCTGTCTGTCTGTCCGTCTGTCCGTCCGTCCGTCCGTCCGTCCGTCCGTCTGTCTGTCTGTCGGTCTGTCCACACTTCTCCTAAGCGCAACTCCTCTTAAACCAATAGAAGGATTTCGATGATAATTCACACAAAGGAAGGGGCACTATATGGAGATGTGCATGAAGGAATATAATTATTGTCGGAAACCAGGAAGGGGAGATAATTCGAGTTTGACTTTTCATTAATTCCCTACGTATTGGTTACCTCGTAAGCGCAACTCCTCTTAAACCACTTGAAGGATATTGATGAAACTTTACACAAGGAAAGGGCACTATATGGAGATGTGCGTGAAGGAATATAATTATTGTCCGAAACCAAGAAGGGGAGATAAGTCGACTCTGACTTTTCGTTGATTCCTATGTATGGGTTACCTCGTAAGCGCAACTACACCAAAACCACCCAAAGGATTTTGATGAAACTTTACACAAAGAAAGAACACTATATGCAGATGTGCATGAAGGAATATAATTATTGTTTGAAATCAGGATGGGGAAATAATTTGACTTTGACTTTTCATTGATTCCCTATGTATGGGTATAAACCTCGTAAGCGCAACTCCTCTTAAACCACCTGAAGGATTTTGATGAAACTTAAGACAAAGGAAGGACACTATATGGAGATGTGCATGAAGGAATATAATTATTGTTTGAAATCAGGAAGGGGAGATAATTTGACTGACTTTTCGTTGATTCCTTATGTATGGGTATAAACCTCATAAGCACAACTCTTAAACCACTTGAAGGATTTTAATGAAACTTTAGACAAAGGAAGGACACTGTATGGAGAAGTGCATGAAAGAATGTAATCATTGTACGAAACCAGGAAGGGGAGATAATTTGACTTCGACTTTTGTTGATTCCTTCTGCAATGATCTTTTTTTTTTCAAAGAAATAATTTAAAGCGTAGATATTGTGAAATCAAACTGTTGGAGAGTTTTTTTCATTCTAATCCTCTCGAAAAAAATTTTTCAAAGTGTTGCAATGAAATTTTTCTAATGCTTAGATCTTTGTGTAAAATATTAAATAAGTTTAAAATAGTGAATTTTATATTTGTCTGATTTCAACAGACCATTGCATTGGAACCCTTGTGAAAAGTTCTTTCATTGAAGATTATATAATTGTGCCCAAACTTGTATTGTGTCCACTCTTGAACTGTGTCCACACTTGTGTTTTGTCCACACCAACTTAAATTTGCACTTACCGTATTGATTCAGGGTTCAATGAGCGGGGGGTATATTTGGCTGCCATTCGGCGACAGCTCTTGTGTTGCTAGTTGGTTGTTGCTACGTTCTTTGTCTATATGTGATCTTTATATTGCCATGTATTCTGGATGTATGATTTTTGGTTGTTGTTACGTTCTCTGTCTGTATATGATCCTTATATTGCCATGTATTCTGGATTTATAATTTTTGGTTGTTGTTACGTTGTCTGTCTGTATGTAATCCTTATATTGCCATGTATTCTGGTTGTATAATTTTTGGTTGTTGTTACGTTCCCTGTCTGTATGTGATCCTTATATCGCCATGTATTCTGGATGTATGATTGTTTGTTGTTGTTATGTTCTCTGTCTGTATGTGATCCTTATATTGCCATGTATTCTGGATTTATAATTTTTGGTTGTTGTTACGTCCTCTGTCTGTATGTAATCCTTATATTGCCATGTATTCTGGATGTATGATTTTTGGTTGTTGTTACGTTCTCTGTCTGTATGTGATCTTTATATTGCCATGTATTCTGGATTGATGATTTTTGGTTCTTGTTACGTTCTCTCTCTGTATATGATCCTTGTATTGACATGTATTCTGGATTTATGATTTTTGGTTGTTGTTACGTTCTCTGTCTGTTTGTAATCCTTATATTGCCATGTATTCTGGATGTATAATTTTTAGTTGTTGTAACGTTCCCTGTCTGTATGTGATCCTTATATCGCCATGTATTCTTGATGTATGATTTTTGGTTGTTGTTACGTTCTCTGTCTGTTTGTAATCCTTATATTGCCATGTATTCTGGATTTATGATTTTTGGTTGTTGTTACGTTCTCTGTCTGTATGTGATCCTTATATTCCCATGTATTCTGGATTTATGATTTTTGGTTGTTGTTACGTTCTCTGTCTGTATATGATCCTTGTATTGACATGTATTCTGGATTTCTGAATTTTGGTTGTTGTTATGTTCTCTGTCTGTATGTGATCTTTGTATTGACATGTATTCTGGATTTATGATTTTTGGTTGTTGTTACGTTCTCTGTCTGTATGTGATCCTTGTATTTACATGCATTCTGGATTGATGATTTTTGGTTGTTGTTACGTTCTCTGTCTGTATGTGATTGTTATATTGCCATCTATTCTGGATGTATGATTTTTGTTTGTTGTTACGTTCTATGTCTGTATGTGATCTTTATATTGACATGTATTCTGGATTTATGATTTTTGGTTGTTGTTACGTTCTCTGTCTGTATGTGATTGTTATATTGCCATCTATTCTGGATTTATGATTTTTGGTTGTTTACGTTCTCAGTCTATATGTGATTGTTATAATGCCATGCATTCCGGATTGATGATTGTTGATACGTTCTCTCTCTGTATGTGATTGTTATATTGCCATGTATTCTGGATTTATGATTTTTGGTTGTTGTTACGTTCTCTGTCGGTATGTGATCCTTGTATTGCCATGTATTCTGGATTTATGATGTTTGGTTGTTGCTTTGGTATTCATTTGGTAATTTAGTTATTAGTTAAGTTTGATTCTTTATTTCTTCTGGTGAAGCATTTCAAATAGAGGAATGAAGGAGATATTCATTACAGTTTTGAATTCCTTATTTTGAGAATTATCAGAACGGATTTCTATAAAAATTCATTAAAGATGAATACGCAACTAACAATATATTTCGAACAACTATATACAACCATCAACATTTAACATGCAACAGACTATGTGAATACGATAAAACATTTTGCTATGTTTTAGACGGTATTTTGTTTATTTGATTTACTTATATACACACGGAAAGTGATGTTTCTTGTGAGTAAATTTATACTATGACAATTTAATGCTCTTTTCGGCTTATGTTTGGTTATCTTATAGACTGCAATACTGGGAATGTATAAGACTACTACCTATGTATTTACAACTTGTCCATATATCCAAACACTCTGAATAAAACAATCGCTGAATAAAAAGAATAAAAGATCACTTGCACAATCTTCTGTTTCAACTTGGCAAGTCTTCTATTAATAACGGCATAGGGTCTGTAAGTCTCGTCATGTGACTCACGAGAATCCACGATAAACAGGCAATTCGAAAACGTTTCCCGCCAAAACATGACGTCTGAGGATTATGACGTTCAAATTTTTGTTTGAAACGTCATATATCGTTGTTTAAAATGTAACTTCCGGGTACAATTTTTGATCTCGGAAGTTCCAAAATTGTACGAGACTTACAGGCCCTATACGGACTGGTAATTTGTAGACAATAAACAGATCAGTGAAGCATACATTCAGTAAAAGTAAATAATGTGAATGATTTAGAAATATTCGAATCTGGACTATGAAAAACATTGAAAGCATTGTTCCATTTGCTTAATCTTACCATGTACTAGTATTTATAGGGATTTTGTCCTATGAACATTTACTCCATATCCCTTTATTTGTTCATATATATTGGAAAAAATAATAGGATGCTTGTTGATGACCCCGCAACCATGACAAGAGGGAATACATGGGTGTGGCATTGTTCAACATTTAGGAAGTGAATTCTCCACAAAGCGGTGTTAGGGGCCGTCTTGAACTTACTATGAGGAAGGAGTGTTTGCTCTTTGTTGAAGGCCTCATGGTGACTTCAAGATGAAGAACAACAATGTTTGCTCTTTGTTGAAGGCCTTATGGTGTCTTCAAGATGAAGAACATCAATGAATGCGTTGTTTCCATTTGCTTAATCTTGACATGTATTTATAGGGATTTTGTCCCATGTACATTTACTCCATATCCCTTTATTTGTTCATGAGTAGCAAAATGTACAAGGAACAAAATCCATACAGATACATTTTCAGTTAAAAAAAATGAACAACTCATTTATTGATTTCCGTCCTGAAGGGATGTTGCGGCCTCTCCTGGTTCTTGTCCTTGTTGTAGAACTTCAAAAAATTATAAACTAATTATATTTTTTTTATGATTTCAATTTCATAACGTTATGCATTCTTTGCTTCACTCACCCGTCTCTTGCGAATAAATATTACGACAAAAGTTCAATCAAAATTACTCAACAGAGGCAGTCATCTTAGTATTTACTGTGTAATTTTAGTATATTTCGATGCGTACAAATATATTTATTACCGCAGTTGATCTATTAATTTTGGCATATTATATACCCAAAATTCAAATTAATAACTAAATACCGAAGTTACTGTGAATTTATTTTCTGTAACTCTGTCAAAGCAATGAAGATTAAATGTACGCATTTGGCCTAATTTCAAATCTAATTTGTTATCTATCAGATTAAACACATGTTTCGGTATAAAGATTTCCAAATGATTTGATTTTATCTGCACTGAAGAGACATAAATTGTCGAAATGCGCATATGCAGAAATTAGTTTTACAGTAACTTCGGTATTTTGTTATTTATTACCTCTGGGCTGATATCTCTACTAGTGGACTATTAGTACCTGAGGGTACTGACCAACCCAGTAGCCAGTACTTCAGTGCTGGCCCGCAAACCGATTTCATTTGGAATGTTGCAATATGTAAATTTAAGAAAAATTTGTTTAAAACTAAGGAGTATCTCCCTCTTGCATAGCTCTGTCCTAATCTGATTTTTGGCTCTCCTATTTAGATTCTATTGGTAATTTGTTCTCTATCAGATTTTACACATGTTTCGGTATATGGATTTCCAAATGTTTTGATTTTATCTGCACTGAAGAGACGTAAGTTGTCGAAATGCGTATATGCAGATTTTAAATTTACAGTAACTTCGGTATTTTGTTTTTCAAACATTACAAAAGATATTAATAAAATTGTTGTTCTTTCTACTTCAGCAGATTATAATCATTTCGACATTTATTGGATAACTATAAAATAATGGAAGTTTTGTTTTTGATACAAGAAATATTGGCGAACAATAATGGACGAGTCCCTTGTGGGCGAGTCCATTATTGGAGCCAATATTTCTTGTATCAAAAACAAAACTTCTATTATTCTTTTTATCGGTAATTAACTAAATCAATTAATAGAACACATTTTGGAAATGAATGTTAATTTTCAACAAATCGTGAAATTGACTAGTATTGAGTAATAAAAGAATTTGTAAAAGTCTCTATAGATGTATATTTCTTTGTTTCATTGATTCTGATTGACAAAGTAGGCGTGGCCTGTGAGTCTTTTTGCAAATATTTTTGCGTATTCGGGCAGTAGCAAATACTGAAAAATATCTGCTTCGTGAGATCAAAGGAAAATCATACAAATTACCGATAAAATATAAATATTGGACATTATGTTTATTTTCTTAGCTGTCAGTTTCTGCAAAGAGAATACTGTAGACAGCAGTATAGCTACAGTGTTGGATGGATATTATGCATATGCAAATAGAGACGTTACAACTTGTACTTGTGTCGCTAACAGTCAGGTTGGGGAAAAGATTGTTTTCAGTAGAGGCAACTTTGATATTGGAGATATTTCAACAAACAGCAAATGTGAAAGCGAGATACGAGTATCAAATGGTGAAAATGATGTTATTATAATGGCGTGCATAGAAAAAGGCAGCGTAATTGCTGTACAAGGAGAGGTTACAATAGTTCTGAGAAAACTACAGACCAGAGCAGATACAAGATACTGTATACTTATAAAACTTGGTTTGTTTTTATACTATTACTAATCCGAGATTCTGATTATCGCAAAATACATAACGAGTGGTCGAACATCACAGTAATTCATGAAGGCTCGCAGTGCATGAGTAAATTGCAGCGTTTTTCGATCGTTAGTTGTATATTTTTGATAATATAGAATCTAGGATAAGTTATTGCTTTTATTATATAGATCTATACAAAAATCAAATACTCTCACAGTCATGGCTCTAGTTAATCGTCAAACAATATAAACGGCAAGAAAAACAACAATGTCTTTAATTTTGTTCGTCTTAGTTTAGGTTAAGAACAGTTTTTAACTAAATCATGCCTTTTAGACACTGAATGTGCATTGTTTTACTTTCAATTTGAATTTTGAACTTGCATCTGTTTGAAAACGTCAGGTTGTGTATTGTGACATCATAGACATAGACAGCAATGGAGGCCAGAAATCTGCCTTCCCTTAGGCCACTTCAGAACAGAAAATTCCATTTTGAGTCATATTAAAATCGAAATAACTCATGGCAGGTATATGGTTATTGTTATTTAACCATGGGCTGGGCCTTTATATTCATAAATTTAAACCCTCGCTAACGCTCTGGGTTAAATTCGAATATAAAGTTCCAGCCCATGGTTAAATTTCCAATAACTATATACCTTTCTTAGCTTTAATATGAGATTTATCTCTTGAACTACGTTGTCGATCCTTATTCATTGTTACGTCACTTCCTAAGTGAAATTTGGGAAAATAAAAGACCGTTTCACGATAAATGCTGTCCTGATTTTAGCACATACGCTCAAACATGTCAAATGTCTAAGTGTAGGTCAAATACAACGTTATAATATATGTGAAGTCTTGATTAATTGTCCTGCGATGTCCTTTTTTGCGGGAACTGTTATCATTTTCCACTGAAAATCGTAGGATCGCAGCTATCTTGAAAGGGTCTATTACAAAGAAATTTCAATAGTTCACAGTAGTCTATATAATAAGTGTTTTTATTTTTATTTATTTATTTATTATATGATTATTTTCTTTTGTCTTCAAGATATTTAAAATAATTTCAAAGCAAGGCATCTCAGATTTGAATAGAGGTTTGACGTATCGTGATACAAGAAGTGTCCTTTGTGGAATGTGGGAGTCATTATTTTCCACACTTGTTCACAGGAAAAAAACTCGACATCTTCGGCGTATCAGCTCCAGTAAAGTGCTTCGTGCGGAAAAAGAAGCATTTCAGAATCTTAATGTCTGGAACGGTATCTTATATATATATTGACGAGCAATATGTAAATCGTAGTTACGATAAGTAAGTGTGCCAAACTAGCCTCCATGTATTTACAAGTTTTGAAAAATCCACACCTTTAAACGCCCGGCAAAATATCACGACTACCCATTCCCATTTACTACCCGTAACTGTAATTATAGAACTAGCCAAACAACTTCTAAACAGTAAATAGATAGGTTTTTATGATTAAGCAGAGGAAAACACTAATCCATTAATGAAACATGAAAACGACAACACTATGCATATCAAGTTACATAAAAAAATAGTCAAATGGAACACTAAAAAATATTTCAAGGTGTCAAGGAAAAGTTTTAAATACACTCACTAAATGATCCTCAATAGAAGAATATATAGAAGATCCAGACATATTTATGAGAAAATGTTTTGTAATCAGTATGAGTAAGTAAACTAAAAATTAGTCTGTAAAGCTCAAAGCAGAGTATATCTGTATATCTTATATAATGATCTCTAATGTGTTAAAAACGCCGTCAGAGAGCTATGTATATGTGCGGCATTAAGCGACTAAAGTCGCAGCCGAGACGGAAGGGTAAACTTAGATGATACTTAAATGATAAACTTGTATAAATGATTTGACCCAAGTGAGTCTTTTAATACCAATTCTCTGTAAATATCAATCATATCGTATAGAGGATCCCAGATTTCCTCAAAACTTTGTGCATTCATAAAAGTCTATGACTGAAGAACTGAAATGACCCCAAAAAGTGTCCCAGTGTTTTGGTTGCCATGGTAACGGCTATTATTGTTTTAGGGTATAATATGATGATCCGGAGGTGAATAAACAGCAAAAAATAACAAAGATATGATTCTTTAAGTGTAGTTTTATGCATTTTTTTACCCAAGCAAGGTAAAATTAAATATTCTGCTTATGTATTAAGGTTAAAAGAATTATATATAAATTTTATGTCTGATAGGTCTACAGAGTTGAGGCAAACAGAGGTCTTTGGTCATTTTGAAGATAGCTCATTTTTGGCCGATTTCAGGGATTTGTGACCCAAAAAAGCCACCATACTGGGAAGTTTCAAGATTACAGTGAATAAGTACTAGCTTAAAATAAACAATTAATGGAAAAACATTTGTTGGGTAATGGTTGCTAAGGTGGTTACTATGGTGGCAAAATTGGGAATTTTCAGATTTTCAAGTGCTGTTTTGGCACATTTGACACCTACAAAATTCGTTAGATGAAATAAAATGCTTATTTTTATTCCATTAGATATGCTGAATAAATAATGCTCCTCTAAACAAATGCAAGCCATTTGAATTTGGTTGCTAGGTTGGTTGCTATGGTAGCTTAAATGACCATACGTGGTATATGAGTGCGGGAAAACTAATATTTGTCGACGTGTGATCGGAAGTGATGTCAGCGGATGTGACTAAGACCGGAAATAACATCATTGGAAGTCATGTGACCGGCAGCAGAAGTCATGTGACCTGAACTTGAAGTGTTTTACTGCACATGCGCAACCGGAAGTAGCCCTAATTTAAGCCATATTCGGCCATGTTGGCTGGAATTGACGTTTTGGAACACGTGATCCCACAGGGGTGGTGTATAACCTTAGTACAGCTTGCATGCGCGACGTGAAGTGGATGTGTCCCCAGGGGCAGACCGGAAGTTGTCCGATCGGAAGCAATAATCGGCCATTTTTGAAACTTCACAAAACGTTTCTATATATATTGTAGATGTGCACCTTCCATTTTGGAAATATCTTGAATTTTTTTTTTTTACAGACTTTAGAACTTAGTCATTTTGTATCTACATTTTCAACAAAGGGTACCTATTTTTTGAAATCAACTCCTCCTTCAGTTTTCAACCTACATTTTTGAAACTTCACAAAATGTTTGTATATATATTGTATAAGTGCACCTTTCTTTTTGGAATTAATTCCAATATTTTTTCCTATTTTTCCAGACCTTTTAACTTAGTCGTTTTTTATCAATATTTTCAACATATTCTACACACAGACCATAAGGGAACCTATGAAACAACACTTAATAGCTACAAGCATCAAAGCACCAAAACACAACCCGGCTAGTTGAGTCTTTGACCCATTTTGAAAGTGAATACCCTAGTGATGATTCTGGCCAAGTTTGGTTACAATGGACCCAGCAGCTCAGAGGAGAAGATTTTTGAAATTGTTAACGGGCAGACGACGGACGCAAAGTGATTGTAAAAGCTCACATGGACTTTTAAGCCAGGTGAGCTAAAAAGAAGAAAAAAATCGGTACCGGTTTTTCTGGTAGACACATTGCACACTACATACAAAATGAAAGAGACCTAATCAGAATGTGATAAATAACAAATATTCTACAGTTAAGTATATGGAAACACCTAATTTGGCAATTGTTTTTTATACAAACAGATGCAGCAATACCCCAAACCAAGGTCTAGCCTATCTTTTAGCTCAAAGAACATTGTGTTAAAATTTCAAAAGGATTGACCAATTCAATTAAAAGTTGTCGACCAAAGCGGCCACAACTTGTGGCCTTAAAAGAGAAATAATGGTGTCTAGATCATCAATTAATTTGTTAAAATAAATTTTCGAAGTTAAATATGTGCATTAAAGGATTGCAGGAAGATGAGAAACCACCATATTGGACTTCACAGCAACCATAAAAATATGCCAAAAAAGGGAATTTGGAAAAGTTGCAAGTGGCTACCCTTGCTTCCATAGCCACCAGACTTAGAAACGAGTGCACAATTGTTAGTGCTTGTTGAAAGCAGAATCAAACGGTCTTTATTTGCATTCATAAGATTTTTTTCAGACATACAAAAGTATAATCCATTTCGGAAAAATTCTAAACTAAAATTCGAATAAAATGGAGAAAAAAAAATTAACCAGTTTTTGCTACAATAGCAACCAACCTACCAAGCTTAATAAAACAAGAAATCGGGAAAAATGACAAATTGCCATCTTAATTTCCAACGCAACCACCTCAACAACGTGAATCAAATTGTTGGTATCTCAGTTCAAAGATAGCTATTTATTAGGGGAAGAATAAACGAATAATTCATTTGGCTTGTAAGTTATATTTGAGGCAAATTTTTATATATAAATCTAAAAGAAAACAACTAAAAAATCATTTTGCCATCATAGCAACATAATAAAATTAGCAACAGCTGTCATTATTTTCAGTTGGTAACTGGTGGTGCAATTTTCTTCATTTTACTCAGATTCTTTCATTTATAAAATGAAAACAATAGAAAATTTGACAAAATGTCCTTTATGTTTCCATGGCAACCACCCAACCAACCAGAATCAAATTGTTGATTGTTTTCGACAGAACTTTATATTCAGGATTGTAACTGAAATAATTCATTTTATTTTGTTTAAAGGGAAATTATGTAACAAATCTGACAAAAACTTTCAAGAAAAGTTAAAACCATGCCATTTTTTGCTACCATGGCAACCACCGTAGCAACCTCAACAAATTATTTGAATTGTTGTAAAGAATTAATAAGCAAGAGACACTAACATTATCAAATCCAATGTTACCTATTTTTAAGGAAATGTTGAAGGATAAATGTGCAAAAACAGAAGCAAAAAGGTGAATTATTGCCGTTTTTGCTACCATAGCAACCAACCTAGCCAGCAGAATTGAATGATTGTATTTGTTTTTAAAAAGCATTTATGATTCAGTTTGTATTAATTAGCCAAAATATGCATTTAACTTTATTTAAGGGATCTTGAAAAGGTCAAATTTTTCAAAACAACACTTCAAAAACTGAAAATTCCCTATTTTTGCCACCGTAGTAACCACCTTAGCAACCATTACCCCACCGATTTTTTTCCATAAATTGATTATTCAAACCTAGTTCTTATTGACTGTGATCTTGAAACTTCCCAGTATGGTGGCTTTTTTGAGTTACAAATCAATGAAATCGGCCAAAAATGAGTTATCGTCGAAACGGCCAAAGACCCCTGTTTGCCTCAACCCTGTGCACATATCAGACATAAAATTTATAAAATTGTTTAAACCTAAATATGTCGGCAGAATATTCAATTTTATCCTGCCCAGGTAAAAAATGTATAAAGACTAGACTTTAAATAACCATATCTGTTTTAATTTTGCTGTTTTTTTCACCTAAAAACATCATATTTTAGCCTAAAATCCATGGTAACCGTTACCATGGCAACCAAAGCAGCAGGACAATTTTGGGGGTTATTTTTGTTCTTTAGTCATAGACTTATATAAGTGGACAAAATTTCAAGGAAATCTGTGACCATGCGTGCCCAAATATATTTGATCGTTACAGAGAATTGGTATTAAGATGTTGTGAAAACATGTTAACTTTAATACTTTAGATTCAGGTGGTTCATTTAGTATCACGTGTAAGAGAAATGCTGCAAATGATACTGAAACATCAACGTCTGTCCATACAACACCTATACAAACACAAACGTCGTCAACAGCAGGCACCAGTAGTGTCCCTCCGCAAACAACTATGCAATCTACAGGTACAGACAGCAAAACTTCACAACCAACGACGCACAGTACTGATGACAGAACTTCTCAAACATCGACGACGCATGAAGAAGGAACGGATGACAGAACATCACAAACAACGACGAATGCAAACGGAACGGATGACAAAATTTCACAAACAACGACGCATGCAAAAGGAACGGATGACAAAAATCTGCAAACAACGACACAAGCTATCATTTCTTTGTCATCAAGTGAAAAAGTTCTACAAACAACAACCCAAGGTATTGCATAATTTCATAAGGGTGAGTGCCGGTATAATTCTTCCTTGATCATACTTGCAAGAGAATGATTTTTTACCTTTGCGAATTAGGTTCACTTGTGAAGAAGTCAATGGGTTTTGCTTTCTAAATGATTTCTTGCTGTATAGAGTTCCACTATGTTTCGGCAAAAAATGAAAAGTTAGGTTTGTTTCTACAATTAACAAGATGTAAACTGCTGTCTTGTTCCAATATTTGAGAGATTACCTATCGATATCCAGCAATATCACACTACTAGAAATTAATGCTTATCATTATGAAAGAAATTTCGTACACTTTGCATTCGTGAAAAAAATGAAAATCGTTCTGGAAACCGAAAAGATTATTTGCACCGACAACCATTATTAAATAATTTCTCCGCTATTTTTTTCACATTTAAAATGGGCACAGAAAATTTGTAAAAAAAATTACAAAAGCATCAAAGATGCAAAGTTCCGAAGTGCAAGTTTTTTTATGTCATGCGGCGTAAGAAAACTAATAAGTAATACTTAAAATAGTAATAATAAAACTTCAACACATTGTCAGAGTGGGTAAAAGCTATCCGGTCTTTAGTGTTACGCAGAATACATAAATTGAAATACAGGGTACAGAATACAGCCAAATCTATCTTCAAATACGGTGACGCTGCATCTCGTCTTTCACCCTTTCACGAAAAGTATGTTGTCGTCCCAGCAGACAAAGCCGCAAACAATGTTGTTTTTGTGTGCAAAAAGCACTATTATGATTGCCTAATGCAAGAACTTGGCGTAGATAATAGCTCAGGCAACCCCACATACAAAAATATTACTATAGATAAAGATGAAATCCTGGCAAATCATAAATCGTTTATGGAATCATTAAACATTTCTACCAATGACAAATCTAATGATTTGCCTAGTTTGTACTGGACACCCAAACTTCATAAGTGGTGGTACAAACAACGGTACATTGCCGACTCTTCCAATTGTTCTACTAAAGAACTGTCTATTATCCTAACTAAGATTTTGACTACTGTGAAAGAACGCCAGCAAAAATACTGTGACACTGTTTATTCACGTAGTAGCATCAATCATATGTGGATACTAAAAAATTCTAAAGATCTTCTGAACAACTTGAAAACCCGGTCACTTTCTAAGATCCACTCGTTGAAAACATTCGATTTTTCTACACTCTATATTACTCTTCCCCATTCAAAATTGAAAAGTCGTTTGATTGATCTTATCAAGAACGCATTTACTTACAAAAAAGGACAGAGCTTTAAATATGTAGCCTTAGCATATACATCTACATATTTTACTAACAAAGTACCAAAGGGTAATACACGATACTACACTGAAGAACAGGTGATCAGCATGCTGGAATTTCTCATTGACAACATATTTGTCCAGTTCGGGGCAAGATATTCCAACAGACAGTCGGCATTCCAGTGGGAACGAATTGTGCTCCACTCTTAGCCGACCTGTTTTGTTAACTTACGAAACAGAATTTTTGCAAAATTTGGTCAAACAAAATAAAATTAAAGAGGCTAGATCCTTTAATTACTCACACAGATATATTGATGATGTCTTGTCGCTTAATATAAGTAACTTTGCCGACAATATTCCATTCATATATCCCCCAGAACTTGAAATAAAGGAGACTACAGACACTGACCATTCTGTTTCGTTTTTAGATTTATACTTTTGGAGTTTGACGTCAGTGGCAACCTCAGCACACGAATTTATGACAAAGGAGACGATTTCAATTTTGATATTGTAAACTTTCCACACCTCGACAGTAATATTCCGTCTTCCCCATCGTATGGAATATACATTTCTCAATTAATCCGTTACGCTAGAGCATGTAGTCACTATCAAGATTTTTTGAAACGACACAGATGTTTAATTCGTAAACTTTTAAATCAGGGCTTCGAGAAATGCAGATTAATAGTTTTTTCTGAAGAAATTTATTGGACGATATCCAGATTTGATTGATAAATATTCACTTCCTATTTCCAATTTTATTGAAGACGGTTTTGTTTAAGTTTTGGCTTCCTCCTTGATGTTTCTCTCTTTTTGCAACTTAAGTGTGATTTGTGCACCGAGCGACAAAAACATTTTACCTGTATGAGACTAGGCTTGTACATCGAACGACAAAAACATTTCACCTATAAGAGAAAAATTCTAGGTTTTGACAGGAGGCACACCACTAATTTGGCCTCCCATTGACACGTATGTTAAATTCCGGGATTTCAAAAATTCACATAATATAGAAATGAATTTTCCCAGGTGCGGGAACTTGTTTTTCCGTTAAGAGATCACCAACACGATAAAATAAATACATTTAACCCATATGCTGTATGTCAAATAGGAAAAATAAAATTGAATTGAAACGTTCCGGTTAATTTTTACATAGTCGCAACAGAGAATTTTCGGTATTTGGTCGTATTTCATTCGATCCGTTCTAGCTTGTTATGCAACTTAATCATGTTTTTTAACTGTTCTTTGCTGCCCGTCATTCACCTAGAAATATTCTTTGATCTTGCTGATTATAACATGTATCAATTGGCTGGAGTCACTACAAATTAAAAGGCACTATTTTTATAGTACTATTTTCGAGGTCTGCCAAACATTGGCGTATTGAAATAGTGTAGTGCCCCTGACAATATTATGGCTTTGACATTTTACACAATCTGGACACACAGAAGCTATAGTTAGTCGTCATATAAGCGGGAGGTTGATGCATCAATAAACCTGGTTTAACCCACCATTTTATTTTTTTTAAATGCCCGTTCCAAGTCGGGAATATGACGGCTTGCCAAAAATGTTCTGTGTCGGATTGTGTTCCCCTGATTCAGTCGAATGTTATACGGATTTTCCTTACTGGTCTCTTCCTTTGATCGATTCAAACTTTTGTTGTCACTTTTATTCCACTATTCATTATTACCCATTTTGGCAATCTTCCAAAAAAACCTGCGCAGTGTTTCCTCTATTATCTAGCTTATTCAACTAATTGACATCAAATATTTTACGAAAGTAAATGAACATGAGACCATAACTCATATGTTACCTCCAACTGCAATAATTTTAATGAGCTGTATGACCATTTCAGAAATTAATTACTCATCAGCAGCACTAGAACCCAAACAAAGGAAATCCATAATTTCAAAAAATGTTTAAAATGCATAAAACCAAACGAAATCCGAAAAACATTATGAGAACCCCTTAAATATTTGTGCATGAGTTTCCCTCATTAAATAGTTTATATATTGCTGACAAAATGTACCAGAATACTCTGTCTAAAATTCAGGTTTTCTGGTTTGGTGTCCATTGCAACCGATAGCTCCACTATCCATTGCAGTCCATTTCAGGCGATTTAAAAAAGGAGTTTACTAATAATCTATGTGATAAATTTTTAGAAATCAAAACATTATGAGTTTCCCTTTCCAAAAACATTTAGCGTGTTCTACATAAAATCTAGTACATACATATTTCTGAAATCCAAACATAACATGTAGCAGAAAATTTTTCGTAAAATTTCGGTTTTCTTGTTTGGTTCCTTTGCGACCAAGAATCTACTTTCCATTGCAAAAAAAAATTGGCAAGGGTTCCTCTTAAAATCTACCTAATTGCTGAAGTTACAACAGGATTGAAAATATCTGCTCCGGGGAAAGGTCTTTAACAAAAAGTATGGTTGCAATGTAGAATCCCGAAAACCAATCAGTGAAGTCATTGAGAGTTTCAGGAAATTGACCAAAAATGGAATAATCCCCTTTTTTTTAATTCTATGTTTTTTTATTTACTCTTGTATTCTGGCGAGTTTTATTAAGAACTTTGCAAAAGTCTTTTAGAAATATTGAATGCTTCATCATATTTAAATTTATTATCGCCTTAGTTTTATTACCCCCTTTTTAAATAAACCACATTTCATTATATCTTATTTTTAAGAAGAGTGTGTTTATGTACAGAAGTTGAACTATTTGATGTACAGTACAAGTTGTAATAAGGGATATTTCTACATGGGTGATGACAATTTGGCAGCTCTTTGTGATTTTTGGATTTATCTTCTGCTTTGATATTAAAGCCCAACTCGATATAGGTTTTAATGGTAAAGAGATGCAGCTGATCTTTATTACATATTCTTCTTTCAGATGGTAGTGATATGTTGTATATAGGTATTGGAGTTGGCTGTGGAGCTATACTAGTAATTATTGTGGTAATAATTATTGCCGTTCGGTGTAAAAGGTTAGTTTAAAAGTAAAAGGTAACAACAAAGCGTGTTCGATTATCCTATTTTTACTTTCAGCAAATATTGCAACTCCTTTTATTTTTGCAATTTTATATTTATTATCGTAAAATTATATCAAATAAGCAATGAAAGGATATGGAGTAAATGCCAATGAGACAAAGTCTCTACAAATACATGATTAAAAACCAATGGAACAACACTACATTCATGGTGAATGCGGGGTTGTCAACAAACATAAAATTAACTGGCAAAGTGTTCTTACAATCGTCTTCATCCGCTGCAGTCTACCGATAACCAGTTTACCAAAGTCTATTTCAGCAAATTATGCCGAAATCGCTCTCCCTGAATAGTTGTTTTCCAACAGAATAGTTTACATGATATCAAGTTTACTAAAGTCTATTTCATTTCTTTTTGGAAATCTCTTGCAAAAAATAAAAAATCATAATTATTTTTTATTTGAACAAGTGGCCGGATCAATCGTTTATTAGATAACATTGATGAATGTCAAATCCTTAAATTTTAAATTCCATCTTCTGTTTTTTATTGCATACTTTTTATTGGGATATTTGAAATTTCAGACTTTATAAAACTAGGACATCTTATCAGGATTTAGAACATGATGAGTTACCATACAATGATCTTTATATATCTGCAGACGATAATAGTAATGATCATATGCCTATGAATAGTCGACTTACCATAAACAAAGGAATTGACAACTCGGCAAATGAAATTGACACTAATTATAGCACAATTGATCTGGAAGACCAACCCGTAGAGACAAAAGAGACCACCAATCCGGTTAAACCTGTGATTGCACCGAAGCCAAAGATTAAAAATGCAAATAAAATCAGCGTAAAACACGTTTCTGCTCCAGGTGATTTAGGTGTCGAGTATGCCGTCGTTGATAAGAAAAGGGGCGTATCTTCTACTGAAAAAGCCGCACAGCCTGCTGTGGACAATGAATGCGCTGTGGTGGATAAAGATCGGAAACAGAAATCCACTGATAACAACACAAATAAAATTAAAGACATGATGTCTAGAAGTATTGAGATGCCTATTGACGATAGTCGGGATGGAAACAAGGGTCCTACAAAAGAAACAGTGTACCCAGAAAAACAACATTTACAGTATTCCGGAGAACAAGAGCAACAATCTTTGAAAAAGAATTCCAATAGTTTTATTATGTCTGAGTCAGCAAACTATGCAGAAATCAACCTTCCTGAATAGTTGTTTCACAGTTAAATAGTTTACCTGGTAACCAGTTCACCAAATTTTTTTGTTACTCTTAACTTGGACGTTTCCAATTTATCAGGTAAACATGTACTCCCCTCTTAGGTTTTGAGGTACTTGTTCATTGGGGGACATCAGCTTTCGTGATTTTCATAAATATTATTACTTCGTAGGTACGTTAATACGGGAGTTTTGAGTCGTGTTCACTCCGACGACATTTTTGTGTATTATACGAAAAAAATCAATACATCAATACCAATTAATGATCACTGTTGAGCTAAGGGTGATTTATATTTAATCTGTTTGTAGCTCTTCAGATTAATTGTTTTTCGTCAATTCAAATTTAGTTAAATGATTGTCATGGAGGACAAATTATAAGTATACTTCAATTTCATAGTTTGTTTTTATGTAGTATATACTTAAAATTCAATAGGTCTGGATTCCGGTTATCCTTCTGACTGGTATTTCAGGAGATAGATAGATAGATAGATAGATAGATAGATAGATAGATAGATAGATAGATAGATAGATAGATTTATTTCGATTGAATATCAGCTTATACAATACGTTACAAATACGCCGTAATAAGACATTACAAAATGCAAACTATGTAAAGATTAAAAATTTTCAGTGTTAAAAATCGTGTGAAAAAAAGTGTAAAATAACACTTGTGCATACTGCCATGTATAAAAATAATTATGTTCAAATTCAGATAAAAATGTTGATATCTAACCTTGGATATCCCATAAAGCTCATTAAAATTATTGCAATTGGAGTTAACATATGCGTTTCTCATGTTCATTTACTCCATATCCTTTCCTAAAATATTTTACAGCAATTTTGAACTCATTTTCTGGTTTTATACGTTTAATATTTTCAGGCAATGTGTTCCAACCATTTACAGCATTAAAATAAAAAGTACTATCTGCCGGACATTTAACCGATGGAACATAAGAGTTAAATTTATAATATAATTATGACAGTCACAACCTTTGGTGAAATTTTGCGACATATAATTTGGACATCGATTATAAAAAAAATTTATGTACGTGATTGAGTCGCATTTGTTTGACCCTGTTTTCAATATTGAGAAAACCAACATCAGAAAATACTAAAAAAAATTACCATGTTTCTACTATCATAACTTTTTATAAATCTTAAGATTTTATTTTGAACAACTTGAAGTTTGTTTTTTAAATTTATATTTAGCCCAGCATACCATGCAGAACACGAATAATCAAAGTTGCATTGTATAAGAGCCATGCATAACGTTGCGAATAATTGCAAGACTCCAGTTCTTTTCCTAGGGCGTGTTTTTTTGCTCTCTTCTGTACATCTCCGGGATATCTTCTGATGAAGTGTCCAAAAAAATGGGTCGAGACCACTTCTGGAGATATTCTGAAGGAGAAGCAATAAAACACAATAGAATCAATATGGCGTCAAATATTGCCATATTTCTGATGTTGGATGACATTCATGGCTTGAGCACAGACTAATTGATTTTCAAGGGGAGGGGCAGATTTATACCCGAGACTGGATTTTTTTCTTGGCCCCGCGCTACATTATGTACTTAGATCTAGGAAAATTTATTGAACAGGGTTTGTTATCTGATGAACATTTCGAGGGCAATATATTTTTCAACTCAGGTGCTGCTCAGAGGGGGTTTTTTTGCAAAAATTAGGGCCAGACAATTTTTTTCTAAAAAATCCCAGCCCCCTACCCTGAAAATCAAATGTTCTGTGCTTTATGCTCCTTTTACATCACTTATAATAGCATATCTTTTATTTGGTGTATCAAATATTTCAAATAGCCTTATCATCCTTACATGGATGTCCGATTAGGCTGTCGTGCCTTTAAACTGCCATTCACTCACTCACATACGATTATTTCTGCTTTGATTATATCGGACAGACTAAATGACGCCATCTTTGTCACGTGATTCTGCTGTCTAATCTACCTATCAAAGGAGAAGAGGTAGAAGTGAGATAGAAGATCTTCCGAACCCAAAAAAAACAGAAATGGACCACTTCTGGCTCACTTCCGATGAGCAATAAAACACCCCCTAGTCTAGATGATATTACCTCGGGATCCCTGTGAGAAAACAGATCATTTCCACCTTCAATTACACGAGAGTTCCTATCTTGAAAGTCCCGTATTCGTGGTTTCGAATTGGTGCATTAAAACTGTAGGGGAAAATGCATTTCGTCGTGAAGTTTGTGTAGCGAACCACGAAATCAACGAAAATTGGAACCCCATGAACAATATTTCAACATGTAGTACACTAAGATTTTTAATCATATATAGCATATGTCGCAAATTTAATGTATTAAATGGATATAGAAATTAAAATTTTTGTAAATTTTGTTGAAAACTAAGGAGTATCTCCCTCATGCAAAGCTCTGTCCTTAGCTGATTTTGGCTCCACATTTAGATCATATTGGTTATTTGTTCTCTATCAGTTTTAAAACATCTTTGAGTTTATGGTCTTCCAAACGTTTAGATTTTATCTGCACTGAAGAGACATAAGTTGTCGAAATGCGCATACGCAGAATTTAAATTCACAGTAACTTCGGTGTTTAGTTATATGGTACCTTAATGTTACCATAGGGCTCAAATTGGGAGGGAAGCATATTTTCATCATCTTTTTTGAAAGTACTGAAGTTATTTGAATCAAACTAGGGTATACTCATGAATAAGCAATGACGGGATATGGAGTAAATGCACATGAGACAAAGTCTACAATAAAGCAACGGAACAACGCTATTATTTTTCTTCATCTTGAAGACACCATGAGGCCTTCAACAATGAGTTTGCTCATATCTGATAGTAAGTTCATAGCATGATCTAGTACAACGATTTTTCATTCAAGCACAGAACGTAGTTTAACATGTTTTGATCATCTCCAAACATGTCTACCATTGTGAAACACATTTCAGTATTGAATCGCATGAAGAAAACAATATAATTATTTGTACTGAAACAACTAACGCAAATTGAGCCGTCTTCAATGGAAATCATTTTGTAAACTTGCAATATCTCAATTAAAGTGTTAAGAACTAAAGAGCATTCCCTCGTGCAAAGCGATGCCCTTGGTTATCTTTGGTTTTTCATTAAGATCCAATTTTTTATTTTGGTCTTTATCAGCTGCTGTTAGAAATATTTCGATTTTTGGACTTCAAAATGTTTTGATTTGATGTGCAAGGGAGAGACATTAGTTGTCGAAATGGAAATTTGCAGAAACTAAAATATACAGTAACTTCGTTGTTTTGTTATAATGTAGAGAAGTTGTTGTGCACATAAACTGTATCTATATGATAATTATTTTCTGATTTTTATGTGGAGAGCTCAATAAAAATAGACCCGTGTTGCCTATTATTTGTATACATTTATATCTCCGCATCGCTTGATTGGGAGAATTGTCGGGTGAGCGATACAGAATCACCTTCAATGTCTTTGTATTTATTCTTATTAAGTCTCCCAAACGAGCATACATCTCTCGCACGGGATTCCCCCGTGCGAGAGATGTATGCTCTCTATATTTTTCAGTTATGGTGTACTTGTGCGCGAGAGAATTTCTCATATGGACATACTATTGATACTTTCAAATTTTGGCATTTATTTTATTAATTTCGAAATGTAATCCAGACCACCTGTTTTAAGTGCCCACATCTCACTATTTTATAACGCCAAGTTTTCTTACATTCGACTTGACGAGTGCCCTGTGTTTGTCTATATGTTGTAGTTGTCCACTAGCTTAAGACACTAGTGCTTTTGTCGGGCAAAGGATGACAGTGATTGTAAGAGCACTTTGCCAGTTTAATTGATGTTTGTTGACAATCCCGCACCCATGACCAAGAAAGACATGGATGTAGCGTTGCTCGACATTTAGCAAAAAATTCCGCTTAAACCGGTGCTAGGGGCCGTCTTGAACTTACTATGAGGTATGAGCAAAGCTCATTGTTGAAGGCCTCATGGTGACTTCAAGATGAAGAACAACAATAAAAGCGTTGTTCCTTTGCTTGTTTTTTACCATGTATTTGTAGAGACTTTGTCTCATGTGCATTTACTCCATATCCTTTTATTCACCATTGTTGTTTTTGTTGAGTTTCTTATCAAGTCTCCTAAACGAAGTTGGGAGACTTATTGGTTTTGTTGCGTTTTTTATTCAGTCACCCAAACGAAGTTAGGAGACTTATTGGTTTTGTCGCGTTTCTTATTAAGTCTCCCAAACGAAGTTAGGAGACTTATTGGTTTTGTTGCGTTTCTTATTTAGTCACCCAAACGAAATTTAGGAAGACTTATTGGTTTTGTTGGGTTTCTTATTCAGTCACCCAAACGATGTTTAGGGAGACTTTTTGTTTTTAACTCGCGTGTCTTCCGCCTCAAAATTTCTCCGACCATTTTCTCGGAAACTAACGATTCAATCTAAACCAAACTCTAAAGGAAGATGTATATCTATCCCGAAAGGTGCAATCAGGTCTTGGAATTTTCAAAATGGCATCAGTTGCCATGAAGACAAAAAAAAAGGCGGGAAAATTGAAAGTGCTCAAAATTGGATAAAACTTCTAACATGTTGGAAATTGGTTTCTCGTCTCCAAAACTTCAAAATGGCAACAGGTAAAAAAGGAGGGAAAATGAAACTTTACAGAAACAACGGCAGTAGAATACCGAAGGAACAAAGGAAGTGATGATTACAAAAATCGAAGTCCACAGACATGGCAAAAATGGCAACAGAGAAAACCAAAGACAAAACAAGGACGTGAAACAGCCAATAAATGCACGGAAATAAAAACTTGACATTAAGAACTAAGATACTCATAGTGTGAACTCCAATGAAAACCGAGAGTGACATCGGGTGCTACACAAAGTGCCCAAACCTTATAGAACTGTTTTCTAGCCCTGAATTCTGACTTTGGGAGTTCGTTTGGGAGACTTTTGTATCAGTATTCTGATACAATTATAAATTTTTATAACTATTATTCTTCGATCTTTCTTTATTCTCGTCACCTTTAACTTGTCCAAGCAGATCTCAAAGACCATTAGACCTAGAACTTTTAAACTTCATAGGAATTTGGCCCCATATATCTAGATATACAATCATCAAAACCATACCTGTTAACCCTCCCACATTGCGAGGGAGACTTCCTCTAACTCATCAAATTTCCCACTTGAGAAGGTTCTCCCTCGTGGGAGACCAAAATCTCCCACAAACAGAAAAAGTCTCCCACAATCTCCAACATTGGAAAATAATACAATATCCTAAGTAAAAAATGTCATTTTCACACAAAAATGTTTATTTCACTGATTCATATATACTGAAATTATTTGTTATTTACACAGTATGACAATAGAAGCCACCCAAAGCAGTTGATTATGTTGTTTTACTTAATTAGTCTTATAATGGTGTTTGCTTAAAAATCAATTTTCTTTTAAAGTTATCTTTATATCACAGGAAAAATGACAAAAAATGCCAGTATAAGGTCATCACGCGAAATCTCCCACAACCAAAAACATTTATGGGGGAGATCTCCCACATAGTCCTTGTAGGTTAACACCTATGTCAAAACAATTATCAAATTTTTTAAGGGCTGAAAAAAGGGGTGGAATCGTCAATGTTAACCCTACGAAAAAATGATTTTTTTTTTAATTTTAGCCCTTTTTTCGCTGTATCTACAAAACTGTGAATACTGGCTCAATGAAACTTTATAAAAAAAAAGGCGAGTGTCATGTAAAAAGGGTTCCACAGCATTCGGAATTTCAAAGTTACTATGGTTGCCATGGGAACCATACCAAAAACAGAATTTTTTAGAAAATAATAGTTTTTTTTTTGTTTTTGTTTTTTTTTTTATAATTGTATTTTGATTACAGCAATATATATTACATTGATTATAAGGGGAATCCATGTCCAAATTTTCTTTTAAAGTGGGATCTGAAATTAGCTATAATGGATAGCACAGCTTTTGGTTGCCATGAAAACTATAACAAAAAATTGAAATTTTTAGAAAATCGTATTTATTTGTAGATCATTTTATTTTGATTACAGCAATATGTATACCTAGATTATAAGGGGAACCCATGTCCATTTTCTTTGGAAGGGGGTCTCTTAATGTCCCAAAATTTGATATGGGAGTTCGTTTGGGAGACTTTTGTGTTTCTCTCTGAGAACACAGTGATAACTTGTTATAATTAATATATTTACTTCGATATATCTCTATATCATGACGTAATCTGATCGTTAAGTAAATAAGCAACAAATGCAGCTGTCAAAGAGACTGGAAATGTAATTTAAGCTTAATAAATTGCTTTTGCTAGTACTGGTACCAAGTACAATTATATTTTGATTATGGACATAGTTCTTGCCCGTAAATTCTTGAAATCCTTAAAGTACTTGAAAATCAAAGTAAGAAATGTATCGAAAATTTTGAAAAAGTCCTTGGGAGTCCCTACAAAATGCCATTTTTAAAGAAAACCATATGATTGTATCCCGCTTGTCGTCGTTGAAAGGTTATATATAGTTTCCACAACAAGAACTAGTTGATTATGAAATTTCTCACATCGAGTTAAATAAATTTTGCAAATGTTTGAAAGCGAGGCTTGCCGAGCTTTTAAACATTTGAAAATTTATTTAACGAGATGCGAGAAATTTCATATTTAACGTGTTTAAGTTGTGAAAACTGTTTCTCTAATGACTGGACGAAAAACACCGAGGATTGTATTCCGAATAAATTTGGCGGGAAATGTCACGAAACTTGTTCTCCTCTCTAGAGAGGAGAATAAATGTTTCCACACCGTTCAGGAAATGTGAAAACTGGATAGAAATTAGAGAAATCGTTTTCCGTCTGTTTTGTTTACCTTGTGAATTTACATTGACGAATCATATTTAGGTAAAAAAAATAACATTCACCAAAAGTATAACTAAATTCCGGAGTTACTGTAAACTACCTTTCTGCATATGGCAATTTCGATAAAGTAAGCGAGAACCGAACCGTCAATCCAAAAGCGAACAATCCAAGGACAATGTCAACACCAGAAACAAACAGAGACACAACATGATAACTAATACCTGTGAAGTGAGGAGAAAATCCAAACATTGGAAATCAAGAAATCGAGAGATGTATAAAAGGTAATTAAAAGGATCTCAATTCTAAATTGAAAGCCATAATCAACTAAAGATAGAGCATTGTATGAGGGATATACTTTTTAGTTTTCAACAAAATTTTCTCATTAAGATATGGTAAGTTTCAAAAATAAAATCTGTTTTTGTGCCAGTACTCACTACTGGTTTGGTACATACCCTCGGGACTAACAGTCCACAGGTAGTGGCATTGACACGGTAATAATAAATAGCAAAATACCGAAGTTTAGGCTGCAGTTCAATTATAGACAAGATGAAACAAAAATCTTGAATTTATTATAATCTGAATTGAATATGTTATTTATTATAATGTACATGCTACATTATAGTACTAAAGTATTGTCTTCTTTGAATATCCTTGTAATACTGTAACAGAGATACATTTTAGGGGTCTTCCAAAAAAAAAAAAAAAAAAAAAAAAAAGAAACCAACAACAACAACAAAAAACACACAAACAAATAAACACAAAACTAGAAGATGACCATCTAATCACAAACGAAACCCGAATCCATTAGCAATTTGAGTGTCGAAGGAAACCGTATGAACTGATCTCTTTGACCAAGATTTACTATCATTAGTTTTGAGAAAAGTAAAAACAGGATGGATGTCTATACTTTCTACAAGTTTATATGAGCAAAATCGTCATAAAATATTCATACTTTACCCAAAAAGCAAACTCGAGTTCATCCGAGAACCGTATAAAATGCAAATTTTGCATCATTCAAGGTAAATAACGCTGGGACGCAAATACCGGTAAAATTAAACTTTATTTGTATTCCATATATAGTAACATATTCACACACAAAAAAAAGAATTAACGCAAACTCAAGTTAAAAACCATAAAATTTTCAGATGTCGCTTACTTCAAGTGTAACTTTTTAAGGATGGGTTATACAATATATAACCAGACTCTACAACACTATAATCAGTGCAGTCAAAATTAACATATGCGATTTTTTTTTCAAAATTTAAAGCTAACACATAGTTTTTGTGCGTCTTGAGAGGTTAAATTACAATCCCAAATAATATTATTTTGTAGAAATGGACAGTGTTCAAAGAAATACTGAAGTTACTGTGAATTTAATTTTTGTGGATGGCCATTTAAACAACTTATGTTTCTTCAGTGCAGATCAAATCAATATATTTTAAGACCATGTACCAAAATATGCTGTAAAGCTGAATAAAATAACTAATAGGATCTAAATCAATAGTAAATTCAGCGAAAGACAGAGCTATCAAGGAGATACTACTCAGGTTTAAACAAAATTTTCTATATCTGATAAGATTTTCCCGCAGAGTTAAATGTTTAACCTGATTAAGTAAAATCATTTATCTGGTAGATTACTGTCAAAACTGTCAAACGATTTCAAGAATAAAATTTAAAAGATTTTTCTATAGACTTGTTTGTTAAACTGAATTTCTCCTTGTCGACCATTTTGGATATCTGATTTGTATAAATATATAACATTTTGTGGATGACTATCATGTAACAATGGTTAGTTAATATCAGCTTGATATATGCAAACATTTTGAAGAATATGCAATTTAATATATTTTCCTATAAGATCCAATGTTAAAATCAGATCTGTAGTGGCGACCAGCTTGTATTATGATCGGTCTTAATCATATACGTGTTTGACGACCACCATGTTGCCATACATAGTAAGTATCAACTTTTACAAAAAGGGTGCACTCGACTTACAATCGTAAGTGATAAGGTATGACAGTTACCTGCCCAAGGTCGGTGGTTCTCTCCGGGCACTCCGGCATCATCCACCACTAAAACTGACCGTCATGACATAGCTGAAATACAGCTGAAAATGGCGTTAAACCACAACCAATCAATCAATTAATATTAACTTGATGTATGAAAAAGTTTTGCCAAGTATTTGTAGAGACTTTGTCTCGTGTGCATGCATTTTCTCCATATCACTTCATTGATTAATTATGGTTCAAACTGAGACAACCTTACAAAGGCAAAACTGGAATTTGTCTCTCACACGATGCGAAGCCCGTAAAAAGATTCCACATGCGAACGGTGTATTTTCACTACATATTTCAGTTATGGTGTACTTGTTCTTGAGAAAATTTCTGATATGGATGCACCATCAAAGTTTCAAATTTGGCATTTTATTTTTTGTAATTCTCATTACCTGTTTATAGTTCCAAGGTCTCATGGTTTTATTATGCCAAGTTTTCTTGAAAATGACTCGATGTGTGTCCTGTGGGTGATTATTGTAATTGTCTTCTATTAGTCTTTTTGAAGAGCTACGAATGGCGGTGATTCTAAGAACACTTTGTCGGTAAACGTTATTTTTGTGGACGATCCCGCATGCACGGGCTGTATAAACATGGATGTAGCGTTTGTTCGACCTTTAGCAAATGGATTCCGCTCAAACAGGTGCTAGAGGTAGTTTTGAATTTACCCCAACAAAGAACTATTCGTGCCCGAAATGACATAAATCACATGTGGATACTTAAAAATTCGAAGGATTTATTTGAAAATCTTAAATCCCGTTCATTTTCTTAAATACATCCCCCGAAAACATTTGATTTTTTCACACTGTATACCACGCTCCCTCATGATAAACTAAAATCACGAATCAAAACAATCATTCAAAAAGCCTTTTCAAATTTAAAAAGGATAGTTGTATCGGGTTATAAATCCACATTTTATTCTAAATCCAATAAAATCCAATATAAAAGGAAAGGTATGCTACGATGAAAAATAGGTGTGCAATATGCTTGATTTTTCTAAATGATAATATATTTGTCACATTTGGAGGAGCTATTTTAATAACAAGTTGGAATACCAATGGGCACTAATTGTGCTCCTCTTCTCGCAGACTTTTGATATTCTTACCAGACTGAATTTCTTCAGGGACTCGTAAAATGTCAAAAAATTCAAGATTCTTGATCCTTCAATCTCACTTATAATTATATTGATGATCATCAATAACGCACCCTTTGCTAAATGGATCCCATAATATATCCACCAGAACTAGAGATAAAGAAAACTGCATAAACCACAAGATCTACATCTTTTTGGACTTACATCTCGAATTTGACGAAAATGGCTACTGCTGGTGGACCAGAGGTCCCCGAGGGTATTCACCAGCCCAATAGTCAGACTTATCTGACATGAAAAATTTACCTTGCGTTTTATAGAAATTTACTGATTTGTCAAAATTCAAACCCTTAAAAATACCAAGGCTTCATTCCTTGTATGGCACTCGGTAGATGTCCTTGATACTGGATTTGGCCTCCTATTTCGATGTTATTTGGTAACGAGTACTTCTTTTTGACTACTTTTGGATTATGGCTTTCCATATTATTTGATTTTAATACTGCTGATGAGAGGTTACTCCTTGAAACACGTGTACAGCATAACGAAATTTACTGTTTTTTTCTGCAACTTCGGTATTTTTGTATTTTAGTACTAAAATTTACGACATAAGGGACGATTTTAATTTCAGTAATTTCAAAATTATCAATTTCCCTAACATGGACAGTATATTCTAACTTCTGCTTAAGGAGTGTATGTTTCACAGATGATTCGTTACGCGAGAGCTAGCAAAAATTATTCAGGCTTTCTCATAAGACATAGTTATCTCCGTGACCGCCTAATTAATCAAGGCTTCAAAAAATTCCGCCTCAAACAATCATTAAAAAGTTCTTTAATAGATATCAGTCCCTTTCGAAAAAAACATAGGTAATCAACGATTACAGAGTTCGCCTTTTTGTGGTACATTGTCAGAGTAACCCAATTTTGCCTGGATGCTGATCTACCATCCGAGATGTATGCATATGTAAGGTTACAATGATCCTACCATGTATAGTGACTGAGATCTGAACTCATCCAAAAACTTGAATGTTAATCAATCAAGCGTAAAATATAGGTCAAAGTGACCTAATTTTGCCTGGATGCTGACCTACCATCAGAGTGGCATGCATATACAAGGTTACAAGATCCTACCATGTATAGTGACTGAGATCTGAACTCATCCAAAAACTTGAATGTTAATCAATCAAGCATTAAATATATGTCAAAGTGACCTAATTTTGCCTTGATGCTGACCTAACATCAGAGATGCATGCATATGCAAGGTTAGATGATCCTACCATGTATAGTGACTGAAATCTGAACTCGTCCAAAAACTTGAATGTAAATCAATCAAGCATAAAATATAGGTCAAAGTGACCTAATTTTGCCTGGATGCTGACCTACCATCAGAGATGCATGCATATGCAAGGTTACATGATCCTACCGTGTATAGTGACTGAGATCTGAACTCGGACGAAAACTTGAATGTAAGTCGATTATGCGGAAAATATAGATCAAAGTGACCTAATTTTGACTGGATGCTGACCTACCCCCAAAGATGCATGCACATACAAGGTTAGATGATCCTACCATGTACAGTTGCTTGGATCTGAACTCAGACATAAAGTTGAATGTAAGTCGATCATACGGAAATTATAGGTCATAGTGACCTAATTTTGCCTGGATGCTGACCTACCGCCAAAGATGCATGC
>MJUU01065055.1:4258-15473 GCA_002080025.1 Modiolus philippinarum | reverse complement strand
AAAAAGACACGTATTTATTTTGCAAAATAACGTCCGAACAGATCAACAAGAAAAGGTAAGACCAAACACATGAATCAAAATCAAAGCTAATTAAACAACGATTTTATCTATTTGATTTTGCAACAACACTGAAAATAATTCCAATAATAATATTAATGTGCTATATAATTTGTACCTTCTATAGTTGGTCCCGGTTTTTCGGGGAAATCTACAAAAACATAGGAAAGGTTGAAGCAATTGACATATTAATTTATAGTATTGAATGAGTTGCTTGTTTTTTATTTACAAACTGGTACAAAATGAATAACAAAATACCGAAGTGACCGTTAATACAAACACTTCCGATAAATAAAACCACTTTTTCATCTACTTTGCTTCTTTACCCTCCTCCTGTGGTCGAGGTTCAAAAGGAAAGATGCAAAGTTTAGTCCATTTGGTAACTATAAAAATAAAAGAATATTTATCTTGAAAAAATCTGTAAGAGTGTGTCCAATGCTCTCCATATCAAGGGTACATTATGCGGAGAGTGTGCCACAGCAGTGGGCACTGTTATGTTTTTGTTCTGTCACATGATACATCTTGATACTTCCATGCATTTGTAAAAGTCGAATTAAGTCTGTACATTTGCATGAAAAATATTAATCTTTAATCTAATACTGTAGACCGAGAAATCTTCGCTTTTATAACGTTGTGAAAATAAATGTTATTTTACGTGGTCTGGAATTCGCAGTTGCTGGTCGAGCTACTAGATTAAACTATTGCATCAAAATATTCGCTACAGATTTATTTTTGCGCATAACCCCTTAATGCAACACAAGCGAAAATAAAAATGCCGCGAAAATTTAACTGCTTTCAGTACTTTGATACTTTTTTAACTCTGGATTTTAGTTACTTAGATACTTTAGAAAGAGTGTATCATAGATTTGTAAGTTACTGGAAATGTTCGAATCCATTCAAGATTTATTGATTTTTTCGTTATTATTCTGTGTCATTTCATATAAAATTAAGAATAGTTAACTTTTGGTCCTGGTTGGTGATATATATCGTATAGATACAAGTTACTAAAATACAGGTTTTAATGGCTATACTTTGTTTAAGATATACGAGATCGATACATTTGGATACAGTTTTTATGATTATATAAGCATAATCTAGACACAAAATGGTTAAAGGCCAATATGAAACAAACACTATTGGATAGAGGTATAGAGGATAGAGGTCTAGCTTTGGAATTCGTTTAAAGGAATTAAATATTGATTTAGTGGAATTCCAGTTATACTCGGGGATAAAGATAGAATTGTTTATACGATTTAGAATTTGTAACCTTAGATTACCGTTTAAAATTTTATTGCTTTAACATTGGGGAAACTGATTCAATTTCAAAATGCTCCTTAACTTAGAAAATTCATAAGCGTTGTTTTTTGTTTATAGTAGTTTCTCTCGGGGTCTCAAGGTTAATTTTAATTCCTATACTTAATCTTTACACAGTACACCCTTCATTTAAGATGTATTAATACATGTGCGTTTGCTTACGTTCTGTTGTTCTTAATCTTTACACAGTACATTTTTCATTTGAGATGTTAATATATGTGTGTTTGCTTTTGTTCTGCTGAACTTAATCTTTACACAGTACACCCTTCATTTAAGATGTGTGAATATATGTGCTTTTGCTTATGTTCTGTTGTACTTAATCTTTACACAGTACATACTTCATTTAAGATGTGTGAATATATGTGCGTTCGTTTATGTTCTGTTGAACTTAATCTTTACACAGTACATCCTTCATTTAAGATGTGTAAATATATGTGCCTTTGCTTTTGTTCTGCTGAACTTAATCTTTACACAGTAAATCCTTCATTTAAGATGTGTGAATATATATGCTTTTGCTTATGTTATGTTGTACTTACATACTTCATTTAAGATGTGTGAATATATGTGTGTTTGCTTATGTTCTGCTGAACTTAATCTTTACACAGTACACCCTTCATTTAAGATGTCTGAATATATGTGCGTTTGCTTATGTTCTCTTGTACTTAATCTTTACTGAGTACACCCTTCATTTAAGATGTGTGAATATATGTGTGTTTGCTTATGTTCTGCTGAACTTAATCTTTACACAGTAAACCCTTTATTTAAGATATGTGAATATATGTGTGTTTGCTTATGTTCTGTTGTACTTAATCTTTACTAAGTACACCCTTCATTTAAGATCTTTGAATATATGTGTGTTTGCTTATGTTCTGTTGCACTTAATATTTACACAGTACACCCTTCATTTAAGATGTGTGAATATATATGTGCGTTTGCTTATGTTCTATTGTACTGAATCTTTACACAGTAAACCCCTCATTTAAGATGTGTGAATATATGTGTGTTTGCTTATGTTCTGTTGTATTTAAGCTTTACTAAGTACACCCTCTATTAAGATGTGTGAATGTATATGTGTTTGCTTATGTTCTGTTGTACTTAATCTTTACACAGTACACCGCTATTTAAGATGTGTGAATATATGTGTGTTTGCTTATGTTCTGTTGTATTTAATCTTGACTAAGTACACCCTTCATTTAAGATGTGTGAATATATGTGTGTTTGCTTACCCAAACAGAAATATTTTTCAATAAACCATGATCAAATCGCTTTCAACTCGCTTTCAAATCATGAATTCAAGAGTTATTACCATGATTTGAAAACGATCCATTCAACAACTCGTTACCAACTCGTACCAGGTAAAAGGACATCTATGATCTGTTAACGATTTCTTGGACACATATGATTTAAAGGCGAGTTATTGAGGTTTAAGAAACTTAAAACAACGATTCCCTCATGAGTTCTTAACTTTGGTTATAAGAGAACACGAGTTGAAACGATTTGTTAACTTGTTTCATGTGATAGAACGATTTGTTGATGAGTTCTAAAATTTACTTAAAACTGAAAACGAGTTGAAAGCGATTTGTTTACATCATTCATGTGATAAAATGATTTGTTCATGATCTGTTGACTTTGTTGGAGACAAAGACATGATTTCAAAGCGATTTCTTTCATAATAAAAGTTTGATGTAATAGTAACATGATTTAGTAATGATTTGTTCAAATAAAGCTTTTCATTTATTGGTCAACTTTAGTTTAGGTCACTTCCTGTGCATTTTCAAACATATGAAACAATTTTCAGGCATAATGTGTATGTAAAATGAAATGAAACATTAAGTCTTTTATACAAGTTTTTTGTAATGTTAGGAATGGATTCTAGTGAAATTCAGTATGTAAGGTGGGTAGATGCTTTAAATTTTTGTAATACTGCTTTATATAAGAACAAAATGCAGCCCTTTATCATCAATTGTGTGCATATATGGAGTTTATATTTGAGATATCTGAATGTTTCACTTCTAAGACGATTGTATATTAAGAGCAATGTGTATTAAGTAATTGGTATTACATGATATGCCAAAATATGCAGAGTCTGTTAATTTTAATCATCACATACAATGTGAGCCAATTAACTTATATGACACTGTTGATGAACATATGTATTTCTGTATTCACATAAGTACAAAACTAAGTTTAAATATTGGAGTAAAAGGTAACCAAGAAATTATTTTATTCCATCATATCTACACATGCCTGTGTAACTAAATCATACATAAAATACATATATATATTGTATGTGTACACATTGTTAATTACCGATTTGAAAACGATCCACTGCATCCCAATAAATTCTGATGGAATCATGGAAACGAGTTGCTCATGAGTTGTTACACGAGTTGTTTACGATTTGTTAGTGGTTTGAAAATGATCCATTGCATCCCAATAAAAAGGTAAGAAATCAGTTACACGAGTTGTTCATGAGTTGTTAAGCGAGTTGGTAACGATTTGAAAGCGATCTGAAGATGATCCATTGCAAAATTTGCATATGTAAATTAACGAGTTGTTGGCTCATTTGCATGTGAAATTTTCTCACCTTCAACTCATGACCAAATCATGATTTGAAGACGAATTGTTGTAATGAGTTGTTGCGTTAATTTTTTTTGTTTGGGTATGTTCTGTTGTATTTAATCTTTACTGAGTACAACCTTCATTTTAGATGTGTGAATATATGTGTGTTTGTTTATGTTCTGTTGAACTTAATCTTTACACAGTACACCCTTCATTTAAGATGTGTAAATATATGTGTGTTTGCCTATGTTTTGTTGTACCTATTCTTTACACAGTACACCCTTTCATATAAGATGTGTGAATATATGTGCGTTTGTTTATGTTCTGTTGTACTTAATCTTTACACAGTACACCCTTCATTTTAGATGTGTGAATATATGTGTGTTTGCTTATGTTCTGTTGTACTTAATCTTTACACTGTGCACCCTTTGTGTGAATATATGTGGGTTTGCTTATGTTATGTTGTACTTAATGTTTAAACAGTACACCCTTCATTTAAGATGTGTGAATACATGTGCGTTTGCTTATGTTCTGTTGTACTTAATCTTTACAAAGTACACACTTCATTTAAGATGTGTGAATATATGTGCGTTTGCTTATGTTCTGTTGTACTTAATCTAGTCCTTTTGTCATTTGTATATGTTGTATACGAATAATCAGACAATGGTTTATATATAGAATGTAATATTGGATTGGTGTTTTGTGCAAAAAAAAAGTTTTCTGCGATCTATTTTCAAATTCAAAACGAAATAATTGATGCCCCAATACAAAAATATACTGAAATGAAGGTACATATATTTTAACTGAACTTCTTGATTTATTTTGTAGTTTACAAAACAATTAGGTGGTTTTTAGTTTTACCTGAAGGGATAAAATAAAATGCTAATTTTACACAAATTACTTACAGATCTGGTTGAATGTATCTGGTAAAGTAGGTTGACTAGAGGTTCATAAACATGAAGCACAAGTTGGTTTTACAAATGGACTTTGTTAATCTCGATATGATAATGGAAAGACATACATTGCAATTTAGATAAGTCTTTCATTTGTTAATAGACGTATAATATAACCTTACTATTTTTACAAAATTTTCATCTCTGAATATCAGAACAGAAAGGTTTAATTGAATATTTGTTTCCGACTTAAACTGGGACAATATCTCTGTTAACTATGTTTAGTATCCCAGGAATGTCCGGTATGGGTTTTTAAATATTAATAAGCTTTCACGGTAGTACAAATCGCATGTGAAAATACAATCTAATTTTATTATCGAATGATTTCATTTTCAAAACAGATAGATAAGATTGCAATGAAGCATTGCGTCTGCTTCCAAGCATATATAAAGTGATACATCTCATAAAGAATTTAAAGCTCATTTTGTTTTATGGGCGAGTAATTTGCCTAAAGAGTAACATAAGAAAGTAAATATACAGCGATTGCCACCGACTATTGTGCCATCGTCCCGCAGCAAACTATTTGGGTTTGACGCCGAATCCAGGAATATAACTGAGAATTTATCATGACGTCGATTTGAAGACTAAATTTCAGTTTGAACTTGGAGATCTTAATTTTATATGTACATAATGATGAGTATTTTTCAATCCACATTTTCCTTGCTAGCTAAGTACACTTCAAATCGATACATTTCTGTGAAATTAGTGAACTTGTGAAATTACCTTGGTCATCCATAGTTGTTGTAATGTTCTGTTCACAAAAGGCTGAATCAATCCATGTAGCTACATTAATAGATTAAACATCACTCAATTAAGGTCTGACTTTTTCATTTTGATTTAAGCTTGATAACAAGTTCTGTATAAGAGAATAAAAAAAGATAAAAGGAAACACCTACAATGGCCGAAAATCACAAACACATGCCGCAAAGTTACAAGGAACTGAAGAAGTAAAAAAAAAAACCACACAATAAAAATACAAAATACAAACGTAAACAACGTATAGGATCTCGGGACAACCGGACTTGGTACTTGTATGTTTATTTTACAATGTTCATCAATTTAATGTCAAAATTAAGTCATTACTATTTATAAAAGGTTGGTTAAAGCACTATGACACTTCTATTCAAATCTTTTTAAATTGATTTTATGAATATAAATGATTGGTTTTGAGTAGAAGCATGCTACAGTTTCATCAATGGGAGTTTTTGGTGCATACAAGTACACTTCATTTGTTTCGGCATTAAAAATATATTTGGTTAAATCTGAAAACTTACTTTTGCCTTTGGATTTCATGCACATGTACTTGTCGATATTTAAATTTCAACAGCAAATACAACTAGATTTACAGTTGCTCGAAAAAGCAATTGTCAATCTAGACGACCAATTAGATCATTCCAACTCATTTGTAGCCTCAACATCTACCTAGAAAACAATTTTCGTTGAAATCGGACAAAAATTAAAATTTTTGGGCGGTCATCTTGGAAATGGTAGCTATTTTGCAAGTTTTATCGCAAGATTTCCTTCCTCTCATCTTATTGAACATTTACACAAGATATGAAAAAATTCTGCAAAGCAGAAGATATGAAATCCTCAATATTTGAACGTAAAATGCAACAATAATGGAATTGGCGGAGATTACGCACATAGCAAACACCTTTAGATGGTGGCCAAACTTTGTTGTATTTCAAAATAGTAGCTCGGACAAGAATTATTGGGAGAATAAAAATAATAAGAATCAGAAGAAACGTATGGTAAAAACGTGTCATCTCGACTTCGTCTGGGATGACATAATGAACATTTATCAATATTTATGAACACCAAGTGAAATTACTTCAATGTTATGTTTTTAGATAATATCTGATAGTGATCTGTATATTCATAAGAAAATCAAATTAAAACAGAGTTCACAGTGAGCAGTATCAATTTTTCTAAAAAAAGTCTTGAACTAATTGATTAAAAAGTCTACACAAAGGTTTGCAAAGGTAACTCCTTATCTTGTTTTTTTTTACATATTCCTATTAAGATATACTTACAATTGCAACTTTCAATCATGTTTTTCCAGGTTGTGTATATAAAATTACTTCCAGATAAAACGGCCATAAAAATTACTTGTATAGAATTATTCTCAGCAAACGACATAAACAGGTTTGCATGCGAACAGTTACATATCAAATCCACTGATCTGTAATGACATATTTTACATATAACTGTTCATACTTAATACAGAAAATCCCGTAAAGTCAGTGTCTGCAACTGCATATTCCGAAAACCTGTGTCTCATAAGTGCTGATCAAATTATAACATGTGAATGAAATAAAAAACGACAACAGGAAATATCTACATTGCTGACAATTACATGCGACAATTTGCAAGGGTGCTACACAGGAAAAACACGATAAGAAAAAAGACAAACGTAAACAACGATAGGAACTCGGGATAGCCGGACTTTTTACTTTCTCTAGCAAAACCAGGTTTGTGGTTTAACAGGTTTATGGGTATCAAAAACCTCCCCTTTCTTTGTACCGTTTCCCTATAGTATAATAACAAACGAATTAAACCCAATACACGTAGACTACTAACTCAATGACAGCCATCTTGAAAGGAGAGAAAATGGCAATACGTAATTTTGGGGTTGCTTGCCGCTAATCTACCGGCTAACTCCAGTTGAGAAATGTACATTCCGTATGATTAAGCTACAGGTACTCGCCGTCAAGAATAGGAATAATCAAAATCATCCCTTTTATCATATAGTTAATTTTTGTATCGGAGTCTATGATGATAGTTAGATCAAGAAATGGGCAGTATTTAAAATCATTGTCAGCTTTATTTAGTTTCAGTTCTTGTAGGTTGTCAATAAAAAGGATATCGACAATATACCTGTCGTTATTATTGAAAATAGAAATAGGTTTATCAATCTTTGGTTTCATTTTGAAGTGTTGTCAGGACGTCTCGTTCAAAACAGAACAGAAGAAGATCTGCAGTGAGAGTTGCACAATTTGTACCCATGTGAATACTAATTACATGTTGATAAACAATGTTGCAAAAAAAAAAAAAAAGAACAAAAGTAATTTCAACATAAGATAGAATGCTTTTATCATATCATTGCATATCCGGGGACAATAAGCATAGTTAGTAATGTAAGAACATAATCCTTGCTTTTGTTACAACAAATGAAATTCAGATGAGAAATATAAGACCATATAATAAATTTTTCCGATATGGCTTTAATCAAGTTATGTTGAAGGGTTGAATAAAAAGTAGAAAACGATGCGACTGGTCTTCAAATTGATTGTAGTTTATCTAAAACTTCAATAGATTTTTGTACACTGAAAAAATAATAACACCAGAGTTTGTAGCAGAAGAGAAAAAGATCTGCAATTTAACCCGTTGATATAAAGGGTTCCAAAAAGAACAAATATAATGTCTGGCAAAAGATAGAATTCCTTGATTATACCATCGCATGTACAAGAAAACTTGCAGATAAAAAAGACCATTTAATAAGCTGTCCCAATCTAGCTTTAATCAATTTATGTAGTAGGGTTGTATAAAGAGTAGAAAAATCATATTTGTCGATGGATGTCACTGGTCATTGTATTAACTGTAGTTTATCTAAAATTCAATATAATTTTTTAAACCCCAAAAATAATTATACCAGACTTTTGAATATTTTTTTCACAGTATTTAATAATTAATTCCTTTTTACAATTAAGTGCTATAGTTCAATTGATGGCTAAATTAGTAGGAGAACAGCTACTAGATAAATAAAAGGCATTTTTTGGAATATAAATTTTTATTCGTCTTCAACATATGGTAAGGTAAGTGAGAACCGAACCGTCAGTCTGAAAAACACAATCCAAGGACAATGGCAAGATGAAGTAAAAAAAATAACCAAAAAAAAAAAAAAAATAAGTTGTTTGATTATTTTACAGTCGAGTCCGGTTAATTCGGCCGTCCGGTAACCGTCAAATTTCTATATATGTCACTTCCGTGTCGTATGATAACTTCGTCTACTTTGATGCAGTGTTTGCCCACAACTCGGTAGTTCGACAATTTTCCGGTAAGTATCCATTTTCATCAACTAAATGTGATATGTAAAATGCTGTAAGTTATCTTTACCCAAAGGGGGCACATGTTATCCAGACAACGTAATATGTTCCAATGTTTAATTTCATCTGATTAATAAGCTGCTATTTCGATTGAAAGGCGGTGTTTCATACAAAAAATGAGTTGATACTTTTTTCCTGCGCATGGGTGGATTTACTTGTTTTTCGTTAATATAAGTTCACATGTATGCATTTCAATACAGTTTCGGGTTTTTGCAGTTCAAGCCATCGAAGTTTTACTGCATTTTTGTTTATAGTATTATTGAAAAACATATTGCAATTCATTTAGATATTATAGCGATTTGCGTATTTCAAAGCTTAGGTTGGCGGATTTACTGGACAGCATCGTATCATATTGGTTAACGTTTTTCACTCCATTTGGATTCGTCCTAGAGTGTTTGACTTGTCCAGTTCGTTTTATTGGACATCGATGTAGTATTTCTTTCAGACGATAGCAACGTTGTTGGAAGCTTTGTCAACAGGTACAAACACATTTTTTACCAAAATCTCTCGATTTTGACTCGATTCTATTTACAGACAGCTTATACTGGAGGCCACTCATCATAATTACCTCTAAAGAATTTTTTATTCTTAGAACAAATTTAGAACGTGTTTGTCTGCATTTCCTCGTTTACACCTTTTTATGCAATGATTGGTTACTGTTTCTTAAATAAAAATATACATCAAAGCATGTTTGTCAGTTTATTTTTGAAGGTGGGCCATATTTAAGCCCTTTTCTAAAGAATCTTCGAACCTGTTTATCTACAATGATTTATCTACAATGATGTTTAAAACATGTCCATAAATAAAAAAAGAATGTTTTAAAGCTGATAGAGACTAACTACAAATAGGACCAAAAAGGGTAAAAATCACCATTTATAAGCAAAATTTCCCAAAGTTTTAAACATTGCAACCTTCCGTATACAGTTGTTACTAATATACAAACTAAATGTCCGGAAAGAACAAATTGATAAAAATTTATAATTGTATCAGGATGCTGATACAAAAGTCTCCCAAACGAACTCCCAAATCAGAAATCAGGGCTATAAATCACTTCCACCCAACCTACGCAACCTGTCTGTAGAGTTTTATTCAATTCTGATCACTTTTGGATTTTCCCACTTTTTGTTCACTTTCCATGGCAACGGAAGTCAGTTTGGAGTCTTTGATGCCAAAAACCAATTTCCGAAACCCAAGGTAACCTTTCTGTAAATTTTCAACCAATTCTGAATATTTTCATTTTCCCGCCTTCTTTGCCATTTCCATGGAAACCGGTGCCAATTTGAAGTCTTCGAGACCAGAAACAAATTCCACATGTCCTAAGCAACATTCCTGTAAAGTTTCATCTAATTATGAGCACTTTAATTTTTCCGCCTTTTTTGCCATTTCCATGGCAACGGGTGCCAATCTGAAGTCTTGGAGACCAGAAACCACTTCCCCATGTCCTGAGCAACCTTCCTGTAAAGTTTCATCCAATTCTGAGCACTTTCATCTTCCCGCCTTTTTTGCCATTTTCATGGGAACCAGTGCCGTTTTGAAAATTCCAAGACCTGTTGGCATCTTTCGGGATACGGATCCATCTTCATGTAAAGTTTAGTCAAGATCCGACCATTCGTTTCCGAGAAAATGGTCGGACAAATTTTGAGGCGGAAGAAGAAGAACAAGAATAATAAAAACAAGATGTGATTATGATCTTGTGGATCATAGAATGGCTCCCAAACCTCCCATGGACCTATATTTCAAATTAAATAATGATAGACAACCTCTGTGTAAAATTTAATCCAAATCAGTGCACTTTTAATTTTCCCGCCTTTTTTCGGTTTCCATGGCAACGGGTGCCATTTTGAAGTCTTGGAGACCAGATTTCATTTCTATACATGATAGACAACCTCTGTGTAAAATTTCATCCAAATCGGAGCACTTTGAATTTTCCAGCCTTTTTTCCGTTTCCATGGCAACGGGCGCCATTTTGAAATTTTTATGACCAAAAATCAATTGTACGCATGCTAGGCAACCTTCCTGTCAATTTTCATCTAATTTGGAGCACTTTGAATTTTCCCGCCTTTTTCCGTTTCCATGGCAACGGGCGCCATTTTGAAATTTTTATGACCAAAAATCAATTCTATGCATAATAGGCAACCTTCCTATCAATTTTCATCCAATTTGGAGCACTTTGAATTTTCCCGCCTTTTTTCCGTTTCCATGGCAACGGGCGCCATTTTGAAA
>MJUU01065052.1:9432-48058 GCA_002080025.1 Modiolus philippinarum | reverse complement strand
GTGTTGTCCATACCGTATGTGTATTTCCTTTTTTACTTTTCTACGTTGTCTTTGTATCTTTATGTTTTGATTTGGGTCTGTGTTTCCCATACCTTATGTGTATTTCCCTTTTTTCTTTTCTTTGGTGTCTTTGTATCTTTATGTTTTGATTTGGGACCTTGTTGTCCATACCGTATGTGTATTTCCTTTTTTTCTTTTCTGTGTTGTCTTTGTATCTTTATGTTTTGATTTGGGTCTGTGTTGTCCATACCGTATGTGTATTTCCTTTTTTCTTTTCTGTGTTGTCTTTGTATCTTTATGTTTCCGTTGTTACCGTTGTTTTATGGTTTTGATTCAGGACCGTGTTGTCCATACCGTATGTGTATTTCCTTTTTTTCTTTTCCGTGTTGTCTTTGTATCTTTATATTTTGATTTGGGACCGTGTTGTCCATACCGTATGTGTATTTCCTTTTTTTCTTTTCCGTGTTGTCTTTGTATCTTTATGTTTTGATTTGGGACCGTGTTGTCCATACCGTATGTGTATCCTTTTTTTCTTTTCCGTGTTGTCTTTGTATCTTTATGTTTTGATTTAGGACCGTTTTGTCCATACCGTATGTGTATTTCCTTTTTTCTTTTCCGTGTTGTCTTTGTATTTTTATGTTTCCGATGTTGCCGTTTTTTATGGTTTTGATTGGGGACCGTGTTGTCCATACCGTATGTGTATTTCCTTTTTTCTTTTCCTTGTTGTCTTTGTATCTTTATGTTTTGATTTGGGACCGTGTTGTCCATCCCGTATGTGTATTTCCTTTTTTCTTCTCCATGTTGTCTTTGTATCATCATGTTTCCGATGTTGCCGTTGTTTTATGGTTTTGATTGGGGACCGTGTTGTCCATACCGTATGTGTATTTCCTTTTTTCTTTTCCGTGTTGTCTTTGTGTCTTTATGTTTCCGATGTTGCCGTTGTTTTATGGTTTTGATTGGGGACCGTGTTGTCCATACCGTATGTGTATTTCCTTTTTTCTTTTCTTTGTTGTCTTTGTATTTTTATGTTTTGCTTTGGGACCGTGTTGTCCATACCGTATGTGTATTTCCTTTTTTCTTTTCTGTGTTGTCTTTGTATCTTTATGTTTTGATTTGGGACCGTGTTGTCCATACCGTATGTGTATTTCCTTTTTGTCTTTTCTATGTTGTCTTTGTATCTTTATGTTTTGATTTGGGACCGTGTTGTCCATACCGTATGTGTATTTCCTTTTTACTTTTCTGTGTTGTCTTTGTATCTTTATGTTTCCGATGTTGCCGTTGTTTTATGGTTTTGATTTAGGTCTGTGTTGTCCATACCGTATTTGTATTTCCTTTTTGCTTTTCTGTGTTGTCTTTGTATCTTTATGTTTCCGATGTTGCCATTGTTTTATGGTTATTCTTTTTTAAAACTGACGGTTCGGTTCTCACATACAAAATGTTTTTGGAAATGGGTGTTTGTGTCAGTCCGTCTGTCTATAAACATATCAGTTCATACGTTTACCGATTTGTTCATAACATTTTTCTCTCATTTTTGTTTGCTGCATATTATGTAAAAATTGATTTTACATTAGATTTGAACCGCCAAACTAATTGATTGTAATGAAACAACGGCAGTAGAATACCGAAGGAACAAAGGGGTGAAATTCACAAAAATCGAAGTCCAAAGACAGGGCAAAAACGAGAACACAGAAAACAATGACGTTAGACACAAAAACAATGACGCCAGACAGACACAAAGCACAGAACCAGAAACCACAACATTCAGAACAAAGGCACTCACAGTATGAACTCCAGTGAAACTGAGAGTGACATCAGGTGCTCCGGAAGGGTAAGCATGTCCTGCTCTGTTAACAGCACCCGTCACACTGTGGGTGATTCAATCCGGGAAAATGTCAAAGTCGGTAGCCAAATCCGGGAAGACGTGAATCTAGCTGAAAATGTCCACTTTCATTTGGGATACTGACACGTCATATCTTTCAATGATGCTATGGTGACGTCCAAAGAATTTCTTGAGGGATGAAATTAACAAAGGTTGAACAAATCCCTGACTAAGCAGCTTTTGGGACAGTGTTTTTGCTCTGTTAAAAAAATCACTGTACAAACTACAAGCCCGACAGTAGCGAATCAAGTGTGAAATGTACACTCCATAGGCTGGAGAGGTAGGTATATTGCTGCTAAGAAAGGGAAATTTCACAATGGGGAAATTAAAATCATCACGCTTGTCATATAGCTTAGATTTCAAACGTCCAACTTCGTCAATATACAATAAAAGATCTAGGTACGAAGCTGAAGTAGGTGTTTCAGTTGTTTCTTTAATTTCAAGCTCATTTGGATAGATCTGATGTAAATAATCCTTAAATTTAGGATTATTAAGAGAAAGCACATCGTCTATGTAGCGGAAGCTGAAATTAAAGGACTGGGCTAAATGTTTTTGTTTTCTTTGAATAAGCCCTTGTAAAAACTTGGCCTCGTACGAGTAAAGGAAAAGTCAGCTAATGAGTAAGCAAATACTATTTAAGAACAAGAACTAGTTTTTGGTGTATTGTTCATCATGTTCCTGTTTACCTATAGTGTCATTATTCATTTGCAGTGGAGCGGACTATAAATATTCTGGCAGTTGTAGTACAGTCCAAAACTAAACCATTATTACAGGGCAGTGAAAATTTAAAGTATGTTGGATGGACCATGTTTTACTAACGTAAAGGTCGACACTAACTCTAAAGCCATACATATAAAAGCTTACAGTCAGTTACTTTTATATCTTTGTACATAGTTAGTTTAGTTGACGCTAGTTGATAATTATAAATGAAGTATTGTAAATATTTCTGCTTTTAAGGGATAAAAGGTAAAAAATTAATGGAAGTGGTGGCTGCATTTGAAGAGGATACCTGTAAAGATATGCCAGATATTAAGTAAGTTAAAGTAAAATAGGTATTAGTGTTATGGTTAACCCTAAGCCTAACCCTTAAAGATCCAGAAAAGCTTGAACGTAACTTACATTCTGTACATAATATGGGATATCGATAAGGTAATCTGCTTGCATCCGTTACATTAGCTTTGAGATCTATTGACCTGAAACTTTTACACACATACTGGCCTCTAACTGATACTGCCGATGTCTACTGAAATATATGATGATTTTTTAGCAAACCCTTCGTCAAGTTTTGAGTTTGATTTTTCTTCCATATTGCGACAGCGTTTTACCAGCAGACTAGGCTCCTTGATCTAGCCGGCAGTGTAGCGGCATGTACCCCTTGACCCATCTTTCAAAATTACGTATTGTCATTTTCTCTCCTTTCAAGATTATGGTCGTGGAGTTAATAGTCTTCCTGTTTTGGGTTTTATTTGTATGTTTATTATACTATAGGGAAACGGGACAGATTAAGGGGGGTTGGGTACCCATAAACCTTAGTAACCCTACCGCTGGCATTTGCTAGTGCCGGTATCAAATCCGTCCCGAGTTCCTATCGTTGTTTACATTTGTTTTTTGTCTTATTTGTGTTTTTCCTGTATCTGGCAAACTGTAACATGTGATTGTAATTTTCAGCCATTGTAGGTGTTTCCTGTTATCCGCCATTAACATTAGGACATTTAATCGGTTTAAGTTGACAGAAACTATTGATAAGGACATGTTAGGATGAAATAAAAGATTGTAAGTGAAAATTAAGAGAGTAGACCTAAGGTATTGAAGATAACTTCCTAAACAGTAAATACATTTTAGTTGTTTCTGTTGTTTATTCTTTTTTTAATTGTGTTTTAAATGGGACAAAATATTTTGGAAAATGAACATATATCAAATTTATAACGTTGAAATATATTGTTTTTGAACATAAAATCTTTAATGATTATTCTTTTAACAAAATACAAAAATACCATAGTTGCAAAAATGAACAGTAAATTTAGTTATGCTGTACACGTGTTTCAAGGAGTAACCTCTCATTAGCAGCATTAAAATCAAATAATATGGAAAGCCATATTCGAAAAATTGTAAACAAAGAGGTACTCATTACCAAAATTATCGAAATAGGAAGCCAAATCCAGTACTCAGGACATCCACCAAGTGCCATACACGGAATGAAGCCGTAGTATTTTTAATGGGTTAGAATTTGGATAAAACGGTAAATTTATATAAATCGCTAGGTAAGTAGTTTTCGTGCCAGACAAGTCTGACTATTGGACTGGTGAATACCCTCGGGGACCTTTGGTCCACCAGCAAATTTAAACATAGTGACGGTTAGCATAAATATTACATAAGGCAACTTTCTTCTTAAGTACATGCTTTTTGAATTCATTATTAATGTCGTGCAGTTCATACTTTAAATATTTACTTCTTCAATTATTTCTTGATAATTTGGCATGTAGTGTAAGTACGATTGCACTACATCGGAAAACGAATGCCAAAACAAAAGAGAAAAGAGGTTATTCCAGAATACCTACCCCACTACAAGCATTGCAATTTATATTTAACATAAATTGAGGAAACATGACAATGACAAAACTAATAAACAAAAATGGACAAGCATCCCACAAAACTAAACCACTGGCAGTATGAACCCCCTACAAAATTTAGAAGTTGCCTCACTTAGAATTTTCTTACCACACCTGTAATACAATTTGTTATTGGACTCATTGTTCTTAGTACATAACCATGATTTGAAAATGCCATTGACGATGATTGAATTGTTCATTACAGTTATAATTGTACGAAGAACATCATTATTAACAACAAATTAACCAGTGGTTACTACAATGGTCGAGGAAATAGTAAACCAACACGTAAGTATCATTTTTATACCCATAACTGACCGTACATCATAGTCAAATTGTTTGAAACTTAAATGTCAGAATACATTAACAGATTAAAACATTCTCTCTTCAGTTCATTGGTTACCATAGCACAAATATATCCATTTATGGAGAAATATTTAACATATCTGCCAATTTTATAACAAAATATTACTCACTTTCTTGCCACACTATTGACTTAATTATACAGTAAATAGTAGACTCAATCGAAGGAGTGGAAAAAATCAAAATCTCTAAAAAATTACTTAACTGTTTGTTTTCAGTTTTGCCTGACTGCAGCAACAGTCCAACACATTCTTTACGATCTATTCACTTCTTCTTCGTTAAAAATAATATTAGTGTTCGGCACTCTTATGTGTAAACTATTGGGATTATTGATGCTCAAATTTTCCAAATATTTTTTTCATATTAAAATGGGTTTCTACAATAGCTGGTTCATGAACAAAGATAAAACTAGGCCAGCTATTACATTATAGATAGGGTTTTCTTGGTGAGCAATTCACAATATTTATAATATTATTATCCTAAGAAAATATCAGGCTTTGTTGATGATCAGAGGAAACATAAGAAGGAAAAAAAATAATTATACATTAAGCGAAAGAATTGTGTACTTAAAGATTGCTCCATAAAATAGAGTTTTGCAAATTATAATTTCGAAAATTCAAGTTATATTTACACACAATATTTTACGAATCGTGTTACCATTTTAGCCAAAGTGTTTATAGATATATCTCATAGGAAACCCGGATGCAAAAACAGGCAAGTGCAGTCACGGAGGACCTGGTGATGAGAGCAGAAAAATGATAGCAAAATGTGGAATCAACAAAGAAACAGATGTAGAAAGGTTATCTCCACATTATTACCTACATTTTCGAGCATATCTAGCAGCAATGGAGGCTACAAAACATTTTATTTTGGGAGAAGGTAATTTGATTAAAAATAAATTCCTGTCTATTTGTATGACATCTTTTTTTTTGAAAAGTGAAGACCGAGAAGGAACAAGGAAAATCCGAATGCCTTCTAACTGCATTGAAAGAATGCACACTTCAAAATTATTAGTTCTGAAATTGTTTTTGTTAAATAAATATATTTTTTAATTGTGGCATCCATCTTTTTGCATCTAATGTCAATATAGTAAGAGCAAAGACAGTCAGTTCAGAATTATGATATTATGCCCCAGTGGGGTGATATGTCTTCCTGTCGATTGTTCTTCATCTTGAACTCAAGCATAATAAATCTTGAATATTTGTTCTAAACTTTATATTAACGTTGTTTTTTTCATCTGAATATAATGTTTTATGTTTTTAGTTTAACATCAAGTGACAACGTAGTTAATTTTCTGTAGGTACTAGAGTTCTTACTCTGGTTGTTCGTGATTTTTATTTTGTTCTGTAGGTACTGGAATTCTGGCTCTGGTTGGCAATGACACATTTGATTCACTATTCCATATTAAAGTCAAACAGGAAGTATCACTTGCTTTCGCCATAGATACAACAAGATCTATGTCCGAGGAAATCTCAGCCGTAAAAGAAACTGCCATTCAATTAGTAACGAGTACTATTGGTTCTGTAAACGAACCTGCTGATTATGTTTTGTCTTTGTTTAATGATCCAGGTGAGTGTTTTTTCTCTAACGCAAATACAATAAGAGTAAACACATAATTACCGAAAAAATGCCAATAGCTGAAATCTTAAGGACAATGACACAACGTACGTGCAAAAACAAAGAAAAATTGTGAACCACAACACCAAGGCTAAGGGTGGACACATACTATAAGATAAAGATTTCCCGCATTTGTGGTCACCGCTGGTTTTTATGTCTAACTTTTCGCGCTGTGTCTACGTATATTATAATGTCGACTTATGTATTTAAATTCATCAATTGTAAAGGTATTTGCAACAAACTACAATCTTGCTTCAAACATCTTGCTGACATCTCTCGGTTTTACAATCTTATAGGAAGCAGGAGATGTCTTCATTTTTCTTTTCTGCGCCGTACTCCTGTCTTTGTTTCTTAGTTTTTCCGACGTTGCCATTGTCTTTGGATTGTTCGTTTTGGACTGACCGTTCGGTTCTCACTTACTTTTCAATGAAAGGATATGGAGTAAAGGCACATTGGAAAAAGTTCCTTCAAATGCTTGGTAGAACCAAGCAATACAACCACCTTTCTATTGTTGGTTTTCATTTTCGATTCATTCGAAAGCCGTTTCTACTGTATAATTTCATGATATGAAATGATTAATAAATAGCCTTGTTACCTTGGTTACGATTCAAAATGTATAAATCACAAAATACTGAAGTTACTGTTTTGTTTTCTTTAAATGGCCATTTCGACAATCTAAATCTCTTCAGTGCAGATCAAATAAAAACATTCGAAGGACCATAAACCAAACTTCATTAAATCTGATATAGAAACCTTTATAAAGATCTTAATGAGACATTTCTCTTGTAATACTGTCAAATGTTTGAAATTCTATATGAAATCACCACAACCTTTATTCTATATTCAATTCTTAAAGTTACATATGCATGTACACAAGTCATTCATATCTTCCTTGAACATTCAAACTAAAATAAGAATCGAGACCTACCCTACCTGTATTTGATACCTAAATTACACAAAAAACATACAAGAAAAGATACATTGCTGGATATACGTATTTTTCAACTACTGAAAAGACAATTTGTCTTTAACAGTAACTGAGATATTGTCTGCAGTCTAAGTGAGACATCAACCATACTGTGATGCTATTTATGGTTGAAGTGGATAGTTCGAAAGGTTTATTGGAGAAACTTAAATCATATTCTTTCTGGAATACATTCTTTCAAAATATTGATTTTTCCAAATTTTATACCACTCCTTTATGATCACGAACCAAGGTGTAATACAAAAGGCTTTTTCCGATTCAAACGAATTGTTGTATTACATATTAAATCTGCATTTTTTTAAAGCCAGTTAATAACAAAATACCGGAGTATGGTGGTATTTCTTTAATACAGAAAGAATAATATCTGAAAACATCTAGAGTTACCTTTGTCAACGCTTGTCGCGAGCTTTTTTGTATAAAATTAACTTTTGAAATATATTAGTTAGCTTTATATTCTTGTTGATTGTATTTTACTGCATATACATAGAACGAATTTTAATATGATCAAAATATGCAGAGGGAGCCTTAAGGTCTAATCTTGATTTGTGAAAAGCAAGTTTTAGAAATCCTACCAAATGGATGTGTTATGTAGTTTCACGGATCCCTACCTCCGCGTGGTTTAACAGAAGTCTGATAACACAAACGCGATGACTGCACTTTTTTAATAGTCAACTTTCCCTTTATATGTAGCAACATTCCAAAATCGCCAGCATTTTGGAGTTCACATCTCTTTGCTACTCAAGGGTTTGTCGTTGATACAGTGATTACTTTGATAGAGGTCGGCTGCTTACAAATTGGCCATTTAAGCAAAAATCAAATCAAATCAAATACCTTATTGGCATGAATCCAAATTACAAGGATTATAACCAGGTACAAATGACATGACAACACAAAGGAACAAAAATAAACACATAAACATAAAACAATCATAAGAACACATACTAGTATATTCTACAACATTGTCCTAAACTGAAGAGGAGATGTTCAATATAAACAATTACTATATCAATAATAATTCTATATGTACAATATAATAAAAAAATATATACTGCTTAACTATATCTATCAAATATTATAGCCCTTCAGCTCCATGTTCAATTTATACATGTTATAAACACCAGTTATACATATTTTACACAAATCTAGATCGGATACTGTAAAAATAAAGTTAAATTTTTCATATGGATCCATACTGGCAAAAGCAGGAATGACATCAGTTAATTTTTTAAATAGTTCTTCCCTTGATTTTGATAAAGATGGACATTTAATGGTAAAATGAAACTCATCTTCTACCCCATCTTTACATAAGGGGCAAATTAGAACATGTGACTTGAAGTCATCACAACAGAAGTTTTCCATTCGACACCACGATCTTGTGGACCGCTATGGGATATCTGATTCCAAGATGACAACAGGTCTTTCTCTTTGCCACTAAAGTTTTTCCTCTGCCGAATTTGACTTTACTAGCGGAGTTGACATGTTCAACACAGTGGGTGCCTTATAAGAAAGGGAGATTCTTACTCAACCGGTGCACCTGATCTCAGCCATGGTATTTATTGGGTCCGTGTTGTTCATCTGTATGTGTGGTGAATGAAAGGATATTGAGTAAATGTGTGTCTTTTTTTTTCTCCCGTGCTCATGTGGCGTACTTGTTTCTTGGTGTTTCCGACATTGCCATTGTCCCTGGATTGTTCCATGACTGACATTTCGATTCCCATTATTTTAACGATATCAGAAGCCTGATTACCTTAAACTCCCGCTTAGTTATATAGTAAGTATTTTTAATACTATTAAAATTTGTTCAATGATCTTTTGACTTTTTAGCAAGTAAAACTGAAGCTTATGTATTCAAAGATGGGTATGAAATGATCAACAAAATGAAAAACATTAAAATAGATGGAGGAGGTGATTGTCCTGAATACGCAGCAGATGGTATACTGCAAGGTAGTTATATGGTTTAAACATTATTTAATTGAAATGCCAAAAACAACACAATAACCCATACTTTATATAATTTCTACTATGATTAGTGTATTACTATTACTTTCGTTTATTTTTCACTTTTTCGTTCAATCTTTTTTTGACAACTGATGTATTAATATTGCCTCCTGTTTGCATTCTATTGACATTTCATGTAATTGTTCTGTACTTATATCATAAACTAGTAATAATGAACCTCATACCGTGTATTTGGTGTTCAATTTATCGACCAGGAATTTAACAGGTATTTTGCTGACACTTGTGATATCATACCAAGTAACAAGATTACTTTAAAATTTGTTCAAAGTTGCGATGACAAAGGCAAGTTTACCTTTTATAAAGCAATTATAAAGGCAGAACTCTAAGCTAATATTATTTTCTGTAGCCGTTAAGTTATCTAGAAAAGGCTCCACTTTGTTTGTTTTTACCGATGCCGACGCAAAAGACCAAAACAAACGTCCAGAAGTAGAACGTATTGCTGTTTCCAAGGGAATCCAGATTACAACAGTGCTGACAGGCCAGTGTTCAAGGAGGAAACGATCCGGACATGGTATAAATGTTGCATTGATATGCTAGTCTTTTTTTGATATTCACATGCCTTTTAGGTATAAGGAAAATTTTAATAGATAGAACAATAAAACTCAAAGAATCCATTTGCTTTCTGAATTGTTTTTAATCCAATTTCGATTTGGGTTAGTGTGCATTATGAGACATAAGTTGTCGAATTGCGCGTATGCAGAAATTAAATTAACAGTAACTTCGATATTTTGTTATTTGCTACATGGAAATCCCGATTCAGAATATACAAAAGTGAACAGTACACAAATAATAGTCAATATTTCAGCCCCTATCCGGGCCTTTTTCAAAACACAATAAAAATAAAAAATAAAATCAAACAAAAACTATGTACAAAAAAGTCTTATAACCAATGTAGTCTTTTTTACAATTAGAGCAAGTGATACAATATATCAAGTTTTCAGACTTGCAGGTCATATTCGCGTGCACGGTAAATGACTTGCCGTTATGAAAATGTTTGGTTCTGCCAACTTCCAAATAGTTGTAACTGTCCCTTGAACACACGCCACACCTCGAATCTACACACGGAGTTACGGACAAATCACCTTCTGTCATATCAAATCTCGCTTTTGTGAGGAGACGCTTTAGACTTTTAGGTTGTCGTCTGCTATGAATTATGTCATCTTCTTTAACCAGTTGTTTCATTTTTTCACTCTGGTATAAAATCGGAAGATTTGATTTCATCCATTTAAATGTGTTTGGCAAGGAAAGGTCATGTGTTGTAACAAACGGCAGGATAGTGTTTGTGTCCGTTTTATTTTTTGGAGATCGCAGTTGTGTAATAGACATTTGTTTTGCTTTGTTTATACCAACTGCAATTAATCGAGACGGGTAATGTTGCTTTAAAAAAAATGATTTTAATTCTTCTAATCTTAGTTTTCGAAGATCGTTGTCCACTACTATNTGCATTATGAGACATATGTTGTCGAATTGCGCGTATGCAGAAATTAAATTAACAGTAACTTCGATATTTTGTTATTTGCTACTCAATATATATATATATATAATATTAGATTGTTGTTCTTGAAATTAGTTGACGAGGTCAAAGTCTTCAGATCTACTGTTTGGTCAATTGTCAACATTCTGAAGGAATTCTAAATGAGCTTAACAATATAATAAAATTAACATGTGATGCGATGGTTTGAATTAGAGTTATGAATTGATTGCTTACATCATTTACTTTCTTTTGTTTTATTTTCATCTCAGATTTAATGTTTACTATAATTCAGATTTTTATGTAATTATGATAGCAACTACTTTTTATTAAAACTGCAGTTTTATTGAAACGGGACACACTGTCGTTCTTTCAAACATTGGCAAAGGTTACTGGTGGAACAGTGCACCGAATCAATAAAGCAAATATAAACCAAAAAGTTGGAGAAGTTATAGAGGTATGACGAAAACTTGTATACATGTAGAATAAAAGTAAGAAGAACGAAATATACGTTCAAATACTGTTCAACAACAATATATTGATATCAAACAATACAATGCAAATCCTAATAATGTACTCCTTACAGAGCTTTTTTCTGCCATCAAATGGCAGGAATATCATGTATATGATGAGCGCCACCAAAAGCTACTTCTCTGTGTTCTAGATAATAGAAAATTGCTATAAACATTTGATTTAAGTCGGCAGAAGCCAATTTTAATGAAATTATTTCATTGCAATGATATGCTGCAATTTATTGTTCAAGTTCACGGAGGCATAGTTTTTCGATATTAAAATCTCGTAGTCAAAACAGAAATCAAAAGTGACTTGCGAAAATTTTTGTTGTTGATATTGCATTTTTGATTTTTGTCTAATATATGATTCTTTTTACACTTGGATATATGTTGTCAAGGGTTAGGGTTAACCCACTGGGATATATGTTGTCAAGGGTTAGGGTTAACCCACTGGGATATATGTTGTCAAGGGTTAGGATTAACCCTTGGGATATATGTTGTCAAGGGTTAGGGTTAACCCACTGGGATATATGTTGTCAAGGGTTAGGGTTAACCCACTGGGATATATGTTGTCAAGGGTTAGGGTTAACCCACTGGGATATATGCTGTCAAGGGTTAGGGTTAACCCACTGGGATATATGTTGTCAAATGCTCATATGCAGAAACCAAATTAACTAATTTTTGTATTTTCTTGTTTATTATTGTAGTGCACTCCATTGAAAGGCAGTGCAAAAAAATAATGTTATTTAAATGATAAAACCCGAGGATATCGAATGCTTCTGAAATCTGACGTTCATACTCCCTCAACAGAATTATGTACAAATACGACACGGTACTCACATTTAATGAGTACTTTGATGACTCAATTGTTCAGCCCGTTGTTAGTTGTCGTTATGCAGTTTAGCATCTCGAGATATGAAAGAGTGTTAACCATAGTAACCTTTAGATTATGAAACAAGCAATTTTTATTGGTTGGTATCGTTTCCATTTGGATCCTCCAATATAATTGTAACCGAACTGTCAGTACACAAAGAATAATAGAAAGACAATGAAAACATTTGTGTAACCGAACTGTCAGTACACAAAGAATAACAGAAAGACAATGACAACATTTGTGTAACCAAACTGTCAGTACACAAAGAATAACAGAAAGACAATGACAACATTTGTGTAACCGAACTGTCAGTACACAAAGAATAACAGAAAGACAATGACAACATTTGTGTAACCGAACTGTCAGTACACAAAGAATAACAGAAAGACAATGATAACATTTGTGTTACCGAACTGTCAGTACACAAAGAATAATAGAAAGACAATGACAACATTTGTGTAACCGAACTGTCAGTACACAAAGAATAATAGAAAGACAATGACAACATTTGTGTTACCGAACTGTCAGTACACAAAGAATGATAGAAAGACAATGACAACACTTGTGTAACTGAACTGTCAGTACACAAAGAATAATAGAAAGACAATGACAACATTTGTGTAACCGAACTGTCAGTACACAAAGAATAATAGAAAGACAATGACAACATTTCAACAAAAAGAAACAAAGTCATCACATTAGTCCGACACATAGAAAAATGAGGACTCGTGCAGATGTACGTCAAAGACTAAATATTTACTGATTTAATCATTATATGTTCGTACTAAATAACCATTCAGTCTTGCGACTCATTGTTGTTTGAGTTATACTACTGTTGTAGTTTGAAAAACAATAAATTGTAGTTAAACCCTCATTTAGAAGCTATCACTTTATGGTCTTATTTTTTTTTAATTTAGTGTAAAGTCGATTTAATCATTGATCATATGCTAAATATAGGTATAATATTTACAGAATTCACGTGAATCAAAGTAATTTCTAAGAAGAGAGAACACCGTTTGTAAATTTTGTTGAAAATTAAGGTGTATCTCCATTTAGATCATACTGGTTACTTGCTCTCTGTCAGTGTATATGCTCTCTGTATCTGCATTGATGATACATCGCCATTTGCTGAAATTAAATCTACAGTTAGTTCGGTATTTAGTATTTGTTACCAGTGGACCGATGCCACTGCTGGTCAACTGTTAGTCCCCGTGGGTATACACCAACCCAGTAGTCAGGTACTTCGGTGCTGACCCGAAAGCCAATTTTATTTGGAAACTTGCAATATCTGAATTTGTGTAAATTTTGTTGAAAACTTAGAAGTATCTCCCTCATGCAAAGCTATGTCCTTAGCTGTTTTTGGTTTTCCATTTAGATCATACTGGTTACTTGCTCTCTTTTAGTTTTTTAACATCTTTGAGTTGATGGTTTTCCAATTGTTTAAATTTTATCTGCACTGATGAGACATTAGTTGTCGAAATGGCCATATGCAGAAATTAAATTAACAGTAAGTTCGGTATTTAGTATTTGTTACTGTATATGATGCTGTAAAAACCTTATATTATATTTTTAACAGGATGCATTCCCTTCAGCTGAGGTTATAATTGATTACTTTAAGTGGCAAGAAATATCAAATGACACCAGAGAATTTGTAGTTGACAGTACTGTAACTGTGTTGAAGATTTCTGTCTTTGGATTGGCTTCTGCAGATGGAATCAATTTATTTAATCCAAATGGTATATCACTATTTGTTTTGTATGCTGCCTCATAAAGTTGGTTTAATAAGAATCATATGCAATTATTTATGTTGCCTGTGATTTGTGCGAAATTTAATTTTGAAAATTGTTACATTACAACAAGCATTTAGGCAACGACTGAGAATAAAATAAAGTAACTAATGGAGGGAAGATAACAGCAACAGCCAGCGGTAGGGTTAAACCGGTTTATGGGTACCCAATCCTCCCTTTTCTCTATCCCGTTTCCCTATAAAACATACAAATAAACCCAATACAGGTAGACCGCTAACTCTAAGACCACAATCTTGAAAAGGAAAGAATAGACAAAACGTAATTTAGAAAGATGGATCGAGGAGTGATAAAAATTCTGAATCCATTAATACTACAAAATCGTTTTCTATGTTTTTCTTCTGTCATTTAATGGTTTTTCTTGTGTAGAAATCTGGAAGATTGTAGCATGTGATTGTAATTTTCGGTCATTATGGGTGTTTCTTTTTATCTTTCCTACATCAAAATAAATTAAAAAAAATCATTGGTTGGACACATGATACTACTATGTTCAGACAGAGTAATGTTTTATCTATTTAATGATACAGGAATAGCATTTTTATACTGATAAAATAACATTGACAAATTAAAAAAAATAAATAAAACGTGGAAGATTTAACAGTCAAAACATATAACTAAATACCGAAGTAACTTTGTAATTATTTTTGCATATGCGCATTTCGACAACTTATGTCTCTTCAGTGCAGATAAAATCTAAACGTTTGCAACATGTCATTGATATGGTAAACATGTTTAAAACTGTACTGAAAGTCTGAGTTCTCTTAAATGGCACAATGCATTAGGCAGTTGTGTTGATATGGAACAATGACACGTCTTGGACAAAGCCCCTTCCCCCGTACAAGAGCAAAATCAGTCAAAAGCATCACCCTTACATAAGTTACCCTGGAGACCTCCCTTCTGTGAACAAAAATCTGTTCAGCATCTGTCAAGGTATATTCAATATTGTTGCTGTTGTCCTTGGTATCTATTATTCAAATCATAATTTTATTTTAAGTTTTAACAATAAAATGAGATGAAAAACAAAATACCGAAGTTACTGTTAATTTCTTTTCTGCATATGCGCGTTTCGACAACTTATCTATCATCAGTTCAGATCAAACCAAACCATTTGGAAGTCCATTAACCGAAAAAGGTGTAAATGCTGATAGAGAACAAATTAACCAAAAGGATCTAAATAGAAAAGCCAACATTCAGCTAAGGACAGAGCTATGCGTGAGGGAGATACTCCTTAGTTTTAAACAGAATTTCGTATAATTTAGATATTGCCAATTTCAATAAAATTGTTTTTCGGGTCAGCACCGAAGTACTGACTACTGGGTTTGGTAATACCCTCGGGGACTAACAGGCCACCAGCAGAGGCATCGGCCCAGTGGTAATGAAATTGCGAAATATATTAACTTACATTTTCTTTTTAACTAGATGACTGACATCTGTTATCATTTAATTGTTGGAATGTTCCATTTTCGTATTTTTGTGCTGTTTTGGATTTTTCATTTCTTTATTCATAATATTTAAGGTTAAACAATGAAATAAGAAAATATCTGATATGTATACGCTTAAGGTCAGGTTGCTTGGAGTAAAATTTCGCGTTATAGTGTGATGAACGTCGGGCGGGGAAAATAAAGAATATTATACTGTTGCAAGCAGCTCTCTATATAACGGATAGTATATGTATGGTAAGATGGGCTGAAAAGGTAGAAATATATTTTCCTGAATGCCAGCAGTGATGAATAACATATTTTTAAAGCAATTGACATCAGAAAATGCAGCAAGTGGGCAGCAAACCAATACCTGATTAGTTAGAGTTTAGCAAGAAGAAGTTAATCAAATCATAAGTAAGAGGAGAAGGAAATAAATATGGAAGGTAATACCAGAACAACGGATTTTACCACTGGCAAAGGGGAGAAATGACTACGACAGGAAATTGAAATTTAGCCTTCTATACATTTCCCAGTCAGTCTGATCTCGTTAGAAAAAAAAATAGAATAGGTCTTTATACTACATAGAGCGTGGCCTTTCGAACGGTGGTTCGTGACCATGCTTTCCGTTGTATGACCTTACTACTCCGCATTCCCCTATCCACCACCATGGGACGCTCCCGCCAGCTCTGTAGCCGGAGCTCCTTAAACCCATTCAGGTACAGGGAAAATTTGAAATGAAGAAATGATATAAAAAAACAGAACCTTTTGTTTTTTCCTACTTTATACACGTTTTTTCGATTGCTGTATTTCATTCACATCCTACTTCAATCATGTAAGGTTTGTACTGGTAAAAAATATATATTCGTCTATTATAGGCACAATGGAAATGTTTGCAGGAAAGACTGCAACAAAACTATATACTAGTAGAAAGGAAGTGATCATATCATTACAGGTAAAGTTTCATTCTGTTTAGAATACCTGATGATACTTTTAGTTTTTTGTAGGGGTTCACACTTCCAATGCTTTAGTTTTGTGACGTTGTTGTTCATTTTTCATTCATTTGTCATTCTAAGTTTGTCTCCACTTATTATATGTTAAACGAAAATTGCCGTTCTTTATTTTAAGATTTCCCCCTTTTCTCCTTTTTGCTTCAGTTTTTATTTTCCGATGTATTAGATGGTGTTTTTTTTCCGATGTATTAGATGGTGGTTATTTTCCGATGTATTAGATGGTGGTTATTTTCCGATGTATTAGATGGTGTTTTTTTCCGATGTATTAGATGGTGTTTGTTTTCCGATGTATTAGATGGTGTTTATTTTCCGATGTATTAGATGGTGTTTATTTTCCGATGTATTAGATGGTGTTTATTTTCCGATGTATTAGATGGTGGTTATTTTCCGATGTATAAGTTAGTGTTTATTTTCCGATGTATTAGATGGTGTTTATTTTCCGATGTATCAGTTGGTGTTTATTTTCCGATGTATTAGATGGTGGTTATTTTCCGATGCATTAGATGGTGTTTTTTCCGATGTATGAGTTGGTGTTTTTTTTCCGATGTATTAGATGGTGGTTATTTTCCGATGTATTAGATGGTGTTATTTTCCGATGTATTAGATGGTGTTTTTTCCGATGTATGAGTTGGTGTTTTTTTTCCGATGTATTAGATGGTGTTTATTTTCCGATGTATTAGATGGTGTTATTTTCCGATGTATTAGATGGTGTTTATTTTCCGATGTATTAGATGGTGTTTATTTTCCGATGTATTAGATGGTGGTTATTTTCCGATGTATTTGATGATGTTTATTTTCCGATGTATTAGATGGTGTTTATTTTCCGATGTATTAGATGGTGGTTATTTTCCGATGTATTAGATGGTGTTTTTTAGATGGTGTTTATAAGATGGTGTTTATTTTCCGATGTATTAGATGGTGTTTATTTTCCGATGTATTAGATGGTGTTTATTTTCCGATGTATTAGATGGTGTTTATTTTCCAATGTATTAGAGGGTGTTTGAACAAAATAGTAATATGAATAGACACTGATTTTCTTGAACTATTATTATTTACTAGTACTTTTATCATTCTTCATTACATATGTTCATCGTGACAAGAGAACACTATTATGGGATATGGAGAAATTTTATTGCAGTTTAAGCAGGGAAAAAAATAGCATTTTAATGCTCTTTAATATAATTGATCTTCATCTTAACATTAAGATGAAATTTGGGACAAATATGTTTTTGGTGTGTCAAAATATATTCATATTAAGAAAAGCTGAAACATTTCAAATAAAACTGTCTTTATTTCTTTTCATTTCCACCAAATGAATGCTAAAATATAAATGACAATCTATTATATTTTTAGGGTCCCATGTCTGGTATATATTGCATACAGAGACCTATTGCTACTGAGATTATGGTAAACATAACTGCACAAAGTATGATTAGCATTGATTTTCAGATGTTCGAACGAATCGACAATGGCTCATACGTTACACAGATAGGCAATCCTATTGCTGGTAAATGGCTTTATATTTCGCTTTAAGTAATTTTCAGACGGTTAAGTTATTTCTATTAGCTAATTGACGTAGACCTCTTGGAATTAAATTTTAACAATTTCCCGTTTGTAAAATGCTTACTCCATGTTTATACTATGAAATGGCTGATTATGTCAAGATTTTTCTCTACATAAAAACTTCGGTTTTTAATAGGGTTATTGAAAATATTGATGAAAAAACTTTGCAATCAACATATCATACTGCAAACATTTAGCTTTGTCTTCGTCAGTGATGTTTGTGCTACTGATTTGTCCTTGTAAATGTCTTGATAATAAACATTATTAGAAGATTTTCAAAGTTTTAACGTTTTACTGTTTTAGGGTTAGAGAGGTAACACGTACCATTTGTCTTTTTTAAATGGTTTTGTTAAAGGATTCGAAAATTTCATAAACCAATCAGCCATAAAACATATCTTCAAAAACAATAAATGTCTCACTGATCGTGTGAAGGGTGTCGTTAGCGGAACAGGACATTCTTACCATTCCAGAGTACCTGATGTCACTCCCGGTTTTCATGGAGGTGTACACTATAAGTCCATTATTTCTGAATGTCGTGTTTTAAATTCAATGCCTTGTGGCTGTCTCTTGGAATTGTTTTATCCTTGTATTTTCTGTGTTCTTGTTTTTGTCCTGTCTCTGGACTTTTATTTTTAAATAACCACATCACTTGTTCGTTCGTTATTCTACTGCCCTTGTTTTTATTCAGTTTTATTTGATACTTTGATGACATTTGATGGTGATTACCCGATCAGATGTCAGTTTTGGACATGCAACATTTCTTTTTGTCTTTATGGTGAAATTTTGTAACAAAATTAATGAAAGTACCCTTCTCTTCTTAGCGCCCAATATCTTGACCATCTTTTTTCTAGTATACAACATTTTAACTGCTTGCTTAGCATAAACGTGCATAAATAGATTAGTGAAAACTCGCAAAAAATGAATCATTTTGGTACCTTGTAAACAATTTTTTATTGTGTCAACAGACGACTTTTATCAATAAAAGTTTGTTAAAACTTTCTTTGACAAAGTTTATGATGGAAAACCTGAGTATCAACAGAAATTTAAGCTAGTATAGCTACAATGTCAACACGTAAATGTTGCAAAATCCAAACCAAAAAAGCGAAAAAGAACATCATGACGGTAAAAATGTATATTTCATGTCAGAAGACATGTTTATGGTAAGGATATGTAGGTACATCCGATATTATCAAGCATATGTTTGTGTACTGTATGATGGTTTTTGTTTTGTTCTACTATTAAATAAATATAGAAGTTGCTAATTTTCAACCTAAATATAATCTAACACATGTTGCAACCTTAGACAGCCAAGGGTGTGAGTACTTACCACTAGCAAAGCTTAGAATTCTGAATAAAAACTTATTTCAAATAATGATATTCTCAAACTTGGTAAATGCTTTTTTGTTCATGAACCGATCAATATCAAGTGATACGATTTTTTGTACCAAATTTTATTTGAATTGTTTGAAGCCAAACTGAATACAGAACAAAATACCGAAGTTACTGAATATTTTGTTTCGGCATATGCACATCTCGACAACTTATGTCTTTTCAGTGAAGATGAAACCCAAACATTTGGAAAAAACACAAAAAATACCGAAGTTGCATAAACACAGTAAATTTCGTTATGCTGTACACGTGTTTCAAAAATGGATAATAGGAAACATCTACAATGGCTGAAAACTATAATCACATGCCTTAATCTGCCATGGAACCACATACGAAGATCACGAATAAGACAAAAGACAAACGTAGACAACGATAGTGTTCACTGTACGTCTTTTTTTTTAATAATCCTTCACACTGAAAAAGTAAAAAAAAAAAAATGCATTTTTATTTTTTAGGTAAAACGTATAAATACTTTTTCAATTTATTTAATCTTGTTGACAATGGGACATGTGAGGAAGTTTCTGTGACAGACATACACGGATATGTATTATCTTCCCACCAAACCAGTCAAACGACAACAACACTTGGTGCCAGATGTACAACAGAATTAACGACACCAAAAATGGTAATAAATTTCTCAAAAGGCTTTCAGGGAAATTAGGAATACAGGGTATCTTGAATACATCAGCAAACGAATACGGATGCAAAAAGAAGTAAAGATGAAATTCTAAATTACAAAGCTATTCATACAAAACAAATAAACAAAAATGAACAAGAACGCCATAAAACTAAAGCACTAGTAGTGTGAACCCCTGCAAAATTTTGAAATATCATCAGGCAGAAGGGTAAGCATGATCTGCTCCTCGCATATTTCTGAATATTACATGTAGAGTAAAACAAAAAAAAGTTAAGAAAATTAGTATGGGTATATCAGATTAGGTGTATGTTTTTGTTTTGCATTGTATGTGGTTAAAAATTAACCTTAATGATATAAGGGTATTAGCGTATATCTAAACAGTTTAAAGTGAGAAACGAACCGTTAGTAAAAAAAAGAACAATCCATGGACAACGGCAACGTCGGAAATACTAACAAATAGGGAAGCCACATGAGTACGGGTCAAAAAAGGAAAATGAAGACACACATACAGATGAACAACACTGACCTAATAAAAACCATGGTTGAGATTAGGTATACCAAAAGAGTAAGCATCTCCTGCTTCTTATAAGACACATGCCGTGTTGAACATGTCAACTCCGGTAGTAAAGTTAAATCCTAAACAGTTCAAGTTAGGTTGACAATTTCGGAGTTGATATTAACTAGTAAATAAGGAGATATGGAATAAACCCATAAGAGACCACACCTAATATAGATACATGGAATTTACAATCAAAATGTTGTAAAAATGATTTCGGATGGTTCATTGATGATTAATATATAAAATAGATATAAGACGTCTCTGTATCTTACCTGTCAGATGAAGAACAATAAATTAAAGCGTTGTTCATTGTTTGGTTTTATTACGTATTAATAGAGACCATTTACTCCATATCCTTTTATTGTTCTCGCGTATTCCCTATCAGTTTTCATTTGTCCACCACCAAAATGTTTGTTTTGAACAGAAAATTGAAGATAATGTATATACAGCAGCATACGTTTACTCACTCCTCAAGTTTCATTCATCAAATATGATCACATTTATGTGTTTTCTGTGAATTAATTGTAAGCATAGCATTTATTAGTGCAGCATATTGGTTTTCTTATATTCTTTGTATTTATTTAATAAATCAGAACATAGTTTATTGCACATAATGCTGTTTAACAAATTATCCGAAGTACAGCATTATTTCAGATATCCCTGTTGTAAGTCATTAAATATCCAGGGAAATACCTAGACATAATATTAAGTTAGATTACAATATATAAATATTTAACAAAAGAATACATCATACTACATAATTTTACATATTTACGTAATTATATTGTTGCTATTCCGTAGCCGGTTCTAAGAATTAGATGTGTGACATTCTTTCGAGTCAAGGTCAGCAAATCATAACAAATACAACTTACCCGACAAGAGATTTTTTTTTGTATTTTTTACAGTCTCGAAAGATTTCATTTACATTTCATTACCATGGTCCTACGACTGACATTCAAAGCATTTTGTAAAAAATGTTGTCATTGGTACTTTATCATGTATAAATAGGTATATCAGTTAAAAATAAATGGTACAGATCTGAAAGGTCAAGAGTTTGTAAGAAAGCTAGCAGCTTCGTTTCGTCCATCGAATGTGGAAATACAGTTATCACCAATCGATGGTGAGTTTATTTCAGTAAATACAGATCATGTAGTGACATTATTCTTGTGTAAGATATATCAATAAAAGAAGACTAAAGTTGCTAAGCAAAAAGACGTTAAGGAGCATTTGGGCACAGACCATATGATTTTCGAGGGGGGGGATTTTTACCCGGGCCGGGAATTTTTTTCCGCTGAACACTAAGCTAAGAAATTTTGTTGAGCCAGGCTTTTTTTTTCTAATCGACAAAGTCAGGGCCAGGTGCTGGCAAGAATTTTTTTTTGGCAAAAATGGGGGCCAGAAATTTTTTTCTAAAAAAAACCAGGCCCCCCTCAAAATCAATTGGTCCATGCCTTAAAAATTGTAGGTTTTGTGAAACATCCAATACACAAAGCGGTATATAGATGGACAGAATTACAAACAAAGGATAACAGTAAACACCTACAATGGCCGAAAACAACAACCACATGCCACAATTCACAAGTGAACTGTACCAGAAAAACACTAATGAAAGACAAGAGACAAATGTTAATAACGATAGGAACTCGGGACAGCCGGACTTGGAACTGGCACTAGAAAAAGCCACTGGTAGGGTTAACCCGGTTAATTTTTACCCAAACCTCCCCTTTCTCTATCCCGTTTCCCTATAGTATAATCATCAACATAACAAAAAACCGAATACAGGTAGACTATTTACTCTATGACCACTATTTTGAAAAAAAAATATGACAAAACGTTATTTAGAAAGATTGCTCACCGCTAAACTGTTGGCCAGCTCAAGGGTAAAACACTGTGGCATAAGGAAAGAATAAAGCAAACTCAAAACTTCCCGAAGGGTTTGGTAAAGAGTAGTCATGTATTTCAGTAGACATCGGTAGTATCAGTGAGAGGTCAGTATATGTGTGAAATCTTCAAGGCTCCAAAGCCAGTTTAACAGATTTGTATAGAATATCCCGTCGATATCCACTATAACGTTAAAATTGTAAGTTACGCCCCAATTTTTCTGGATTTTTTTATCAGTTGCTGACATTTTGAACACCATTGCCATAAATCGAGGATGAGAATTGCTCTTAGTAATAAGGATGGATTAATGAGACATGTTTTACATAGCGAGATGTCGTCTTTCTATAAACATGTGAGGAAATTTTTGAAAAAAATGAACCACGCATTGCACCAAAACATAACAGCCGACTTCATTAAATAACATAATACCGAAGTTACTGTTAATTTATTTTCTGAATATGCGCATTTCGACAACTTATGTCTCATTAGTGCAGATTAAGTAGTTCCTAGTCTTCTTATATTGATAGATTTCTGACTCCAATTCGACCATTGTTAACTCTGTACTTCTGCATACTTAGAGAGAAAGGAACAATTTTAATTGCTTTGGTTAAGGAATAACAAATTAACAGTTGAAAGCCGTAAATCATCGAATTGCTTCAGCAAGGCATTATCAATGCAATTTGAACGGGTGACTATGCACCAATGTCACTTTTAAAAAGTTCATTTGAATTTATCCAGGTTTATTTATCTTCAGAGATATATAATTTAATAGATTGACATATCAATACTCTAACATTTCTTGTGCTTGACATCATTTATGCTTCTATAGAAACATTTCTTATTTACCACAGATGTTGTATTTGGCAAGGAAAATGTCGTTTACTACGATATTATATATACTGGTACAAGCAATGAAACATATTCAGTTTCCATCTCCGACGACCGATCTTTTTCAATGCCACATAGAAGTCAGGTGATATCTTCCGAGAAAAATAAGAACGGATCGTTTGTCCTGAAACCAACAATTCCTTCTATTATATTGTGAGTAACGCTTGTCGTTAATTGAGTAAAAATGCATAATCAAGCGCATCATTCCTAGAATTCTAAAGCTTTAAGAAAACTTTATTGCTTTATATTGCTTTCAGCAAAAACTGATACCAACCAATACACATCTCATATGAGGGTAATACTTCAAGTATTCAAACAAAACGTACTAGAAACCATAACCGATAAGTTTACTTAATTTTGTTTTTGTCTTTGTACTTTAAAGATTCTCTTCAGTCACATAGAACAAAAAATAGAAATACTTCAAGAGGACATAATTTATTCTTTATGTGGGTTTATTTATTGTTTTATTATCACTTATTCTGATCTTGTAATAAATATTCCTTGTTAATGTCAAAAGTTTTACAGAAACTTATCAAAACAAAATCTAATGCAGTTTGCCTACCCCCATTTTAGTAAGACACAGCAAAATCCTGGAATCTCTTGTAGAGGTTTGAGATGACATTGTCTGAGTTATCGAAGGTGTTTTGGTCAATAAAATGAATAGCGGCAAAAAAGGCATAAAATCAAAAATTCAATTTAGCCACTATAATTTTCTGTTTCAGTACATTTACTATATCGGTTACACTGGACTCATCTTCTTATATCATGCAACAGATTTCCAAGATCGTCGCTGTAAGTTAAGTAAATTGCATATTAAAATGCGAAAAAACAATGGCAAAATACATTTCAAGGAACACCACATTCAAAAAACATAAGTTGTAGAAATCGCCATATGCAGATAATAAATAATTTACCTCGATTTACCTATTTTATGTATTATCTTACAACAATATAGAAACTCAATCATTGTCAAATAAGTCTATCTACAGCGTGTCAAACTCCCTTTTGCAGTGAAAATTTCATAAAGATCAGAACCAGAATGAGTTTTAGAGAATTTTGTAAACAGATGCCGTTTGAAGATGAAATGTGTTATGAAATTTTATAATTTGACTAACTTTTGGCACTACGCTGTATATTTGACCACTTCGTTTCAAAGATGCATGTGTTCTACAATTGACGTAGGAAATCTGTTTTTATTTCTTTCTCACAGAAATTTAATTCTCGTTGTGAATATATAGTCTCTAACATTTTTTCCAGTTTATTACGTATATTTCTCACATCGAGATAGTTAAATTTTCACATTTCAAAGTTCGAGGATTATCCTAGAACTTTAAAATGTGAAAATTGAACTATCGAGATATGATAAATTATCGTAATAAACCGGAAAACAAGGTAAGAGATTGTTTCTCTAATTCATATTCAATTTATTTGGGGTAAAGCGATCTGCGTAGTCTCCAGTCAGAAGTATGACACCATTTTGTTGCTATCATCGTTACTATATGAATCATTGTGCCATCCATTGAAAGAGATGTTGAATATAATATTTTGATAAAAATGTCATATTATCAATGAACTGAGTTATCTTAGTCATAAAAATGCAAAAACCATTTCGTGAGACAATGATGCAGGTGTTAATTTCATCAACATCCGGTTGCACTATAAATTGACACGAGAATTGACATGATTGGCCAATCAGCAAGTGAGATCAATTTCTAAACATGTTGTTAATTATTTTCATCTAACATTATCTGGGAAGTATTTATTTCGAACAAGAATTGCAGAAAAACCAAACAACACTCAAATTACTAAATCAAAGTCCAGAGGCATGGTAAAAATCAGGAAACAGGAAAACAAAGACCTGAGATGTCAACAAAAAATACAACAATGTTAAATATACCTGTATAAAATCAAAACAAACGGTGTGGACTCATTTGAAAGCGGAGATTGATAAAAGGTGCATTCAATAGGTAAGAAGGTCCTGCATCCATCACAATACTGTGTCAAATCGGGTACGGCAACGGTTGTTTGGTAACTGCTTCCTGTTTTTAAGAAATCAATAATATGCATAAAAATTATTTTGCATTCAAAATTTGACAAATATGAATGTCCAATCAGACAAAGATAAGAAAATAATTTCATTAATTTGCTTGCAAACAATGTAATTACAGAGAAATCAAAATAAAAGTGTACATGATTGATAAAATATCATCAATAAACAAATACCAAACACGTACACATTCACTTTTAGTTTGAGGCTATTCCAATACTTCAGAATGTGCAAATGATCTAATTTTACTAAATGGGTAGAAGAGGGGGAAAAGAACACAAATTTTTTTTTAGGACTAGAAAAATCAAGAAAAACAAAGAAAACAATAACCACTTTAATAGATAATAATGGCAATATAGTGGAGGATCAAAGTAAGATTTTAGAAATGGAAAGGGAATACTATAAAAATTTATATACATCAAATAATCCGTCTATCGATGAAATTAAAGTATACATAGAAAAAACAAAAGTCAACTATACACTTTCAAAAGAAGAAAGTAGTGTAGTAGAGGGGGACTTACAAAAGAAGAATGCACAAACTCAGTCTTTAAAATGAAATTAAATAAATCTCCTGGGACGGATGGATTAACAGTAGAATTCTATAGAACATTTTGGAAACACCTGAAAGATTTGGCAGTTAAAGTATTTAATACATGTTATGAAAATAAAGAATTGACAGAATCGCAAAGACTCGGATTAATAAGTCTTATTTATAAAAAGAATGATCCTTATATCTTGGATAATTATCGCCCTATCACATTACTGAATGTAGATACTAAAATAATTGCATATACACTTGCACAAAGATTAAAACCTATACTCCATAAGATTATACATTCTGAACAGAATGGTTTTATATCCAATAGATACATAGGATTTAATGTCAGATAAATCCAGGATATCACCGATTATTCAGAGAGATTTAATGTTGAGGGGGGTATACTTTTTCTAGATTTTTCAAAAGCTTTTGACTCTATTGAGTGGGATTTTATGTATTGTGCTTTAAGAAAATTTGGTTTTCAAGAAGGTATGCTAAAATGGATAGAAACGCTATAAACTAATATTTAAGGTTGTATATATAATAATGGATGGATATCCAATCCCTTTTATTGTCAACGTGGGATCCGACATGGGTGCCCAGCAAGCGCGATAATTTTCGTGATAGCTGTGGAAATTCTAGCTTGTAGGTTAAGACAGGAAGAGAAATTCATTGGATTTGAAATAAAGTGGGATAATAAAAATCATACTTTAAAGATAAGCCAGTTAGCAGATGATACCACATTATTTGTAAGTTCTAAGCAGGATGTATCGTTAGCTCTTAATATTATAGAAATTTTTGGATCATTATCAGGACTTAAATTAAATAGAAATAAGACAGAAGGTATCTGGTTAGGCAAGTTGAAATCAAGTCGTGATAAGTTTGAAAACATAAACTGGGAGATAAAGCCAATCAAATGTTTAGGAATCTATTTTGGACATGACAAAGCTGAATGCATAAAGTTAAATTGGGAAAGACAATACAATAAATCAGAAAAGCTTATCAAAGACTGGGCGAAAAGACAATTGACAATGTTAGGGAGGATTACAATTGTGAAGTCACTGATTTTACCAAACATAACTTATGTCGCATCTGTGTCTGACATTAGTAATGAGTACCTTACAAAATTCAAAAAGCTTATTTTTAATTTTATTTGGGACAACAAATCTGAAAAAGTTAAACGAAAAATACTGAGTTTAGATTATGAGGATGGAGGGTTAAAAATGACAGATTTGGATAACTATATAGAGACGATTAACATTAATTGGGTTAAAAGACTAATAAGTAACAATGAGCACGAGAAAGATGCAAATTGGAAAATAATTCCACAATTTTACTTGGATAAATATGGACAGATTTTTTTTATATTTAAAATGAATTTTGATGATTTGTCATTAATAGATAACCTTGCAAAGGATGTCCCTATATTTTATTTGAGAATTATTAAATCATGGACAAGGGCCAAACAGATGAAAGAATCAAAAGACATGACTTTTAGACATATAAGACAACAGATTATTTGGGGAAATAAATATATAAAATTTAAAGGTAAATGTCTTATTTACAAAAATTGGATAAAAGACGATATTGTTTATATAAATGACATTATTGATGATTCTGGAAAAATCAATCAAAATTTTATATTGGCAAAACTTTCAAAACAAGGAAATTGCTTTGCAGATTACACTCAATTGATAAAATCCATTCCTAAACTTTGGATACAGATATTACAAAGAGAAGAATAAAAAAACACAGGTGTTTATCAATTCACAAATAACACTGAAAAATATAAAGAGCAAGCCGGTATGCTTAAATGAAATGACTTCAAAACAAATATATAGAATCTTAATTAATAAAGGCAAGGAAACACCTATTGGCTTTAATAAGTGGAATACAGTATTAAAATCAGAGAACACTTTGATAAAAATAAAACATATGTTAAATTTTACTTTTGTTTATTTAAAGGATAACAAATTGAAAATGTTCAGATGGAAGCTACTAGATTCCATACTACCATGTAAACAACTCTTATTCAGATGGAAAGTAGTAGAAAGTCCAATATGTCATATTTGTAATGTCATAGAGGATTATGAGCATTTTTTTGTTTTATGTAAATATTTAAATTCATTCTGGGAAAAGATCAAATCCTTATTAGATGATTTGAAAATAGGTCATCACATCATTTCTTTAAATGCATTTGTATGTGGGTACAAAATAAATGATGAGAAGTATTATGATTTTAATTATATACTGACTATCATCATGTTCGTAATTTTTAAAGCTCATTATTTATCAGATCTAAAGATCAAAGAAGTTGATATTTTTTCGATCTTTAAAAGAGAATTTATATCAGGTTATGAGGCATTACTTTATAATGGTAACCAGATTGGAACCCTCACACAAAAAACGTATCAATACCTTCATGAAACTAATTAAAAGTTACAGTAATCTTTAGAATTTTTTTTGTCTGGGGCAATACTATGCAAATAAATAGACTTGTAAGTCAGGAATATGTTGGTGACTGGCTTGTCCGTGTCTTCTTATGAAATTTTAGTTTCTTGATATTTGTGTTATTGGATGTGGTTTGTTTCCATTGATTTATTCACTTTTTACCCTTTTTGGGGCCATTTAGGGCTTGCTATATGGTGTGAGGTTCCTCACTGTGTTGAAGACCGTACGGTGACCCCTAGATGCTTTGTTTTGGGTCGTTTTAACCTGGATATGGGATGTTGTCTCCTTGACATTTACCCCATTTCTTTTCTTTTTCATATTGTAATATAAATTAATGACAATGTAGGCATAGATTAAGGGGGGTGGTGGATTGATGATTGTTTGTATCATCAATATTTTGGATTAGCTTTTAACTATTTCAAATTTGTTAAACTAAATTAAAACATACTAAAATGAATTTCTGTTATTAATTCCATTTTCTTATTTTCTGTTAATAACGATGTGTCTGTGTGTGTGTTTTTTTTAATCATTACTATAGGGACATGACCTTATGTCTCTCGTCCAAATAATTCTGGGAAGCGTACACCAGATGAATTTCATTTTCATTTGATTACGATAATTTTTTTTAGAATGTTATTAACTTTCTCACTCTTGCTATATTGTATTAATTATAATTTTACTTACATAATTGTATAAAATAACGGTACTTGTTTGGTAATGTACCGTTAGACGGAAGTAAATACTACATAAATAATTATAGAGTCGTAAAGAAATATATAGTTCCGGAATATATTTGTACACCATCAAAATGAAACACTAGCAATATTATGTATATGTTACCTTAGATAGACCCTGTTATCTGAGGCTATAACATTACAGGGAACCTTGCTAGTGAACCTGTAACAGTAAGGTACGAATGTAACAGCAATATAAGTGCAATAAAAGAAATTTGTTGTTGTTTAAAAAAAAAATGATCTAATTTTACTCTGTATCCGATCTTCAATCAACCAGTATGATTATTATTAATCAAAATATTTGGTAGAGGCATTTTTGAAATCTTTGTGATTAACAGTAAGTAGATACCAAACAACCGTTGCCGTACTCGATTGGACACAGTGCACAGTGTCAATGAATCAATCAAAGATAACGTCAAATTTAGCTGAAAATGTCCATTTTCTTGTGTAGCACCGACATGTCATATCTTTCAAAGATGACTTGATGACTGTTTTAGGGTGTCTTGTAATAAATACGTCGGCCTATATTAGATCTGCATTTCGAAATTTACAAAAGATGTACAACTTAAAACTAGAATTTATGACAAGTGTCATGACTTGAACTTTCCAATATTTAATTTCCTATTCCCTGGTAGTAACATCCGTTCTGCTAAAGCAAGCAGCTTAAATATATACATCTCTACGATAAAAATATTTCACAAACATGTTTATTACTAACCAGAAAAATACATATGTTTGTCTAGTCGGGCAATGGATGACAGCAATTGTCAAAATACTTTGCCAGTTGATTTTATGTTTGTTGAGGATCCTGCATCCATGACATGATAAACATGGATGTAGCGTTTCGCGACATCCAGCAATGAATTCCGCTTACACCGGTGCTAGGGGCCGTCTTGAACTTACTATGAGGTATGAGCATAGCTCATTGTTGAAGGCCCCATGGGGACTTCAAGATAAAGAACAACAATAAAAGCGTTGTTTCATTGCTTGTTTTCCCACGTATTTGTAGAGATTTTGTCTCATTTGCTTTTACTCCATATCCCTTCATTGCTTACATCGAAACATGTAAGGAGGAACGCTTGAAAACAACATTTCGTAATTCAATGGTCTCCAGCATGAGTTTGTTTACCAGTATAATATAACAATTTGACATATTTCACTAGTGAGATCTAGCAATCAGTCGTTTGCTCTAAACTAGCGCACTTGACTTCCTCCTGGCTACAGTTTAACATTGAACGTACAAATTCTCTCACGAAGCTTACCCTCTGGACGCACAAGGTATCTTTCCATGAGAAGTTCATGTAAACAAGTCCATCTAATTACTTAAACTTGTTATATATCTATGTTAGTTCTCATAATTGAATATATATCATATTTCTTATTATGAGACTAGTATTCGTTTACTACAGCTTCATTTTACTTTAGGGAACGAAAGTAACAAATGGTTATCATTTCAAATTAATTTAAACGATTTTGTATCCGCTCTTCAAATTTGGAATAGGAATTTTGTTATCCATAAATCAAGGCGTCGAGCATAATTAATGAGTCTAGTCTTACGGGGTGTGCATATTACACACTTAATTTTGTCTAGTCGATTACCCCGGATGTTTTAGGGTACATAATTTACAAAGAAACCGAATCGAAACTATTTATTTAAGTTAACCCTTTACATAAAAGACCATTGCTTGACAGAAATATGTTAACTTAAAAAAATGTGTCGGTTGAATGCTCTTTGAACATTGTAATATGATTTCACCTCTACGACCTCGAGATCAAACTGTATTCAAATACACTCTAAATGTTTAAATGCATAGAAAATAACAAAAACCGAAGTTCCCGAAAAGTAATTATTGTATTGCTACATGTGAAAAAAGAACGGAAATGGGGGTAAATGCCAAGGAGACAAGATCCCATCTCCAGGTTAAAGGTTAAAACGACCCAAAAAAGTATCTAGGGATCACTAGGCGGTCTTCAACAAAGTGAGGAACCTCACACCGTATAGCAAGCCCTAAATGGCCCCAAAAAGTGAAAAAAGGATAAATCGATGGAACCAAACCACATTCAATACCCCAAATATCAAGACACTAGAAGACAAAGACAAGCTAATGAACCTATCAAGGCACACATACTATCAAAATGATATATAAAGCAGGTTTATCATATGTTTAGTAATAAATACAGACATTTTGAATATGTGATACAGTGCATGGAGTTCATTCTGTATTCACACTATGACGTCATACCCTTTATCGCATACCCGTTATCGCATGGCTTACCCTTTATCACACATTCTTTATCGCATAGCTAGCACTGTATCATACCATTTTTAAAAAAAAAAAAATTCAATTTGACTTTAACAAAACAAAAAAAAATAACTAAATACCTACGTTACTGTGAATTTATCTACTGCATATCCGCACTTCGACAACTTATGTCTTTTCAGTGCAGATAAAATCTAAAAATTTTGGGGGTAAAAAAATTTTTTTGGGGGGTAAAAAATTTGCGGAGAGTAACAAAAATTTGTTTTGGGATGAAATTTTTTTGTGAGGATCAGTCAAAAAAAAAATCTAGCAAACCTTTTTCCTTTACATGGTAGATTTTATTCCAATCACCTCCAGTCCTTTCCGTCCATTTTGAAATTTTCTTCATGCATGCATTTTCTCTTGCCAATTTTTGGCAGTATTTTTGGGATTAAGTAGTCCTCTGTTTAAATATATGATAAACTGTATAATACATGGCAAAATCCGTACCACATACCGTATCATCCCTCGACCAATATCATCCCTCTGGCCAAAGGCCCTCGGGCTGATATTGGTAACTCGGGATGTTACCGCATGTGATACGGATTTTGCCATGTATTATTCCCTATGTAAACACAGTACTGCAACGAACTGCATATCGAAATTTACTGTTTTTATGCAACTTCGGTATTTTTGTACTTTGGAAATGAAAATAATAGTTACTTTTTGAATAATAAAGTATCACTAACACTCAACTGTTGGCATGTAACAGACAATTTACATCCCCAAAAAATACTTTTGCATAGAAAACATTGTTTGAATTATCTACAGGTAACAGATATTGAAAGACCAAAATGTAGATTGTTAGTTCTTAATGGAAGCTGTGAAGAAGTTGTTCTGAGTTTTTTGAACTGCCAAAGATATACATGGATAACAGAAGCAGAGATTTCATTTGAAGGAACAGAAATATACAGTATAGAAACCGACTCGGGCCAAACTGTCCAGGTAGAGCATGAAAATACAACTGGAGTTAGAAATGGTCCAATGCATATACATATCAGGTGTGTATACCTCTTTGAGGGTTTTCTGTAACTCATTATGACAATGGACTATTTATAAAACAAATAATACCAAAAGAATATCCGGATTTAGTCAAGATTCCCAAGGTACAAAGAGTTTCATACGTATAGAGTAAAGGAAATATGTTGCTTTAAAAAAAACTTTCATAGAAATTTTAGTACCATTTTAATTGCAAAATTAATTAGCAATTTTCGAAACTATTCCTTCATTACAAAAAGTGTATTAGGACTGCCTATACAAATGTATATCAAATTATCTAGCAAATTGATTACGAAGACGTTGTTAAATCAATATTTTTGGTTTGCATATCACTGAGCAAGTTGCTTTTATTGAGAAGACATAAAGTGTCGAAATATTCATACACAGAAACTCTAGATTAAGATTAACTTCGGTATTTTGATATTCCATCTTTTCAACAAAAAAAAAACCAAAAAAAAAAACAAAAAACAGCAGGACACTGATTTTATTTAGTCCAGCAGCGTATACGAACGCAACGTTAATTATCAAATCGTCAAAAATTATTTAGAATTTGACTTTTTCGACAATTGGTTGGAAACCTTTACAACAAATGTCTTGTTCTTGCTTTTACATGGATGCATTTTTAAATGTCAATCATATGTTATTAGTATTTGTCTTGTAGTTTACGAAAAAGACAGGAAATAGGGTAAATGTCAAGGAAACAATATCCCATTTCAAGGTTAAAACGACCCAAAACAAAGCATCTAGTGGTCACCCTACTTTGATGGTTGGACGGAGCAAAGCTTTCATTAGTTTGTTTCTGTTGTCAGAATTTTTAATTTTTAAACAATGTACGAATTGGCACTGTCCTTGTTCATATAAAAAAATGAAAAGATATGGAGTAAATGCACATGAAACAAGGTTTCTACAAATAAATGGTAAAACTAAGCACTGTTCTTCATCTTGAAGTTACCACGAGGCCTTCAACATTGAAGAAAAACCAAATCGTCAATCCAAAACGAATAATTCAAGGACAATGGCAAGATCGGAAACAACAAAGAAACAGAGACACAATATAGTACGGCACAGAAAAGAAAAATGAAGACAAATACACACACATAAAAAAGAACAACACGAACCCACTGAAAAACCATGAGTGAGGTCAGGTAAACCTGTAGAGTAAGCATCTCCTGTTTCTTATAAGACACCCGAAATGTTGAACATGTCAAATCCGGTAGTAAGGTCAAATCAGGTAGTAAGGTCAAATCAGGTATAGGAAACAACAATTAAGCTTTTAAAGGGAAAGATCTGTTGTCATCTGAGAAACAGAAATCTCATAGCGGTCCATAAGATGGTGATGTCGACCGTAAAACTTCTGGAGGGATGAATTCAAGTTTTGGGTAACATACCCTTGTTTGAACCTTGCTCATACCTCATGTCATACTCGAACTAAAGAACGGTCATGTTCATTTTTTGTCAATTTGCAGAATTATTAGATATTTAGAAAGAAAGTTCCCAATCACTTCTTAGTCTACAAATTTTCGGTCCCAGACGTATGAAACTGACTTTCCTCAAGATAGTTTTGATTTGATTTCTACAATTCTTTTTTTTCATTTTTTGAAATTTTCGTCGCAAAGGTATATATATTCTTTAGAGACGTGATAAGAGGATTTATTGATACGTCCCTTTGGTTGGTGCCCGTTACCTCAATTAACAGAATGATAAAATCTGAAAAACAATTCAGATCCCCACAAAAACATTTATATTTCTCTTAGAACAAAATTAAATGGTATAGTTGGCCACCATTAAAAGGTAAAAAACACAAAATGTACAAATAAAAAAACACATAAAAATGACAAAATAAAGGAAAGCTATTTCTCTTACTTCAGATAAAATGAATTTATTGATAAAAACCAGAAGTCCTATGGATTTTTTCCTGCTCCACCATTTTAAGAATGATCAGATATCTTGGAAACATTTGAGACCCCACCCCTAAACTATGTACATCTTTATTACTCATGATAAGATAGTAAATAATACATGCGGGAAGTACCCTTTGGTGGATTCTAATTCCAACCAATTATGGTAAATTATCTCAAAAACGGTTCAGATCTCAACTCCTAAAACATATATTTCTATATTCCACATGTCAAGATGAATAGATGTTTACGTACCATACTTCCCCTGGAGTTGTGCCCAGCTCTATTTTTTTAATTGTATATTATCTTGTTACAGTTGAGATCCCCAACTCTTAACGATGTATATATTTTACACTCAGGTCAAGATTAAATGAATTTATACTACATGGTTTACTCTCTAGAACTTAATCTTATATTCCTTCCAACCAATATATAAACAAATAGAAATATCTTGCCTCTTTTATCATGTTTAATCAGATGGAGGTTTCAGTTCCAAAAAGCATTTGAACTGTTTTTTCATACGGGGATACATTTATCGTCTCATTGGGCCCGTGACGCTTCTGCTTATTATTGTGATTCCTGATCCAGCGTGAATGTAACGCCTGATTAAAGATTTTGTATGTATTTTTAAATTGGAAACATATATTTATTCTTTAACATGAAAATGCCAAATCGAGATTGTTACGTATGTAAAACCCCCCTGTTATCACATGGTGCTAGGCGCTATCTAGGATAGTATGAAGTATGAATGTTAGTTTTTTTGAAAGCTCAATGTCTACCTCAGGATGTACAAAACAAGAACAAGTGTTGTTCTATTCCCTAAATAGCCAATATTTTATTGAAAAAGACTTAGTTCTGCTAGTGCCGGTACCAAGTCCTGATATCCCGAGTTCCTATTGATGTCTATGTTTGTCTTTTGTCGTTTTATTGTTTTTTCTTGTGAAATTCCATGGTAGATTGTGGCATGTGATTGTAATTTTCGACCATAGTAAGTTTTTCCTGTTATCATTCCTTCGTTAATCTGTTATCTTTTCTATATTAATTACGCCTCCCAAATTTTAATCGCAAATATATTTATTAGAATAAATGTGTCTATCCTTCCAGCTGCATTACAACGTGGTATGATTTTTACTATTTTAGTGATGCATTACAACGTGCTATAATAATTTACTATTTTTGGGGGGCATTACAACGTGCTATAATATTTTTCTATTTTTGTGGTGCATTGCAACGTGCAATATTTTACTATTTTAGTGGTGCATTACAACGTGCTAGAATATTTTACTATTTCAGTGGTGCATGCTGTACATTAACTACCATACTAAATGTTGTTGATATTGATGGTCATATAGCGCAATGTCATATAGAATTCATAAACAGATTTGTAGAAATTATGACATCACCAACATATACAAATCTGTCTTTGGAAGTAAATACATCGGTAAGTAGTTAAGTCACAAAACATACTTAATACAGCCTGATAATAAGTATGTATGCATGTAAATAAAAATGCTCCTATTCAAATTACTTCAGCAAATTTCGATAAACATGGCCGACGTTCATCGGTGATCAACAGGAATTAATAAATAGAGTAGAAGGACAGTCTTGTTCGTACCAAGATGTATTAGTAATTTGTTTTTATGATTGATTGATTGATTGATGTTTTACGCCAACTTCAGCAATACCTCAGCTATATTGTGGCGAGAACTGTTGGGTTTATTGAAAAATTCTAATAAATACATAAAATATTAATATAAAACCATATAGCTTTATACAAGTAAAACAAATGTGTAAAATGTTAAAAAACATAATAGTAAATTTTTGGTTGTTTTTATGAAATGTTTTGAGATAATTTTTAATTTTGATGCTTCATGTTTATCAGCTCAACGCAACATTTTCATGCTTTAACGTAAACCAGTTCAAAACAAGATGATTGTCTTTTACAACATAACATTTTAATCCAGTTTCATGAGAGTTCACCCTATAATGCCTTGTTTTTCTGTTACAACATAACATTTTAATCCAGTTTCATGGGAGTTCACCCTATAATGCCTTGGTTTTTTGTTACAACATAACATTTTAATCCAGTTTTATGGGAGTTCACCCTATAATGCCTTGGTTTTCAATGTTGTGCTGTTATTTCTGCGTTTTGTAGCTGTATGATGTCTTTGTTTTACTATGTTATCGTTAGGCCCTGTCACTGGACTTCTAATGAAAGGATATGGAGTAATGCAAATCAGACAAGGTCTCTTCAAATATATGGGAAAACCAAATGGAACAACGCTTTTATTGTTGTTGTTCTTCTTGAATAAATAGTCCACCCTGTCGTACAACGTAACATATAAAACCCGTTTTTTACCAGTCCATTTATTGTGACCTTGTCTTATCGTGTGTTTTTTAATTTGCAGAAGAAAAGTGGAGTTACAATAGCCATAGTGGTTACAGCAGTGGTGTTTGTAATTATTGTGGTAATAGTAGTGTTCATGATATATCGAAAAATTTCACATTCGTCGAGCTATCTGATACGTGAAAAGTCGGATAAACCTAATACCACCAGCAAGTCAAAGGCACTAAATGTAACATACCATACTGTACATTCCGAGGACGTTGACGACAGTCATGTGAACACAAAAACATAATTCACTGATTCAGCTATAAGTAACAAAACAGAAGTTGTTATCAAGTCATAATTACGAGCAATTTTGAATAAGTTTTTTGTATGGTTTGTTTCTTTTTCGTTGAATTTTATTTGTGTTCTTTTGTTGAAGCAACACGTGTGTGTGTGTGTGTGTGTGTGTGTGTGTGTGTGTGTGTGTGTGTGTGATATTTCGTTATATATTTTGAATTTTATAAGATATTTAATAAACATAAATTGCTAGTTCATTTTACTTTTCACTGCATCTTGATATTTTCGCTGTTTCATCAGTACACATTTTACATATCATTTTCATTCACTTATTTTGACAATGTGTTTATAATGGACAAGTCCTCGGCATTACTTTTGTTCGTGTTGTTCATCTTTGTGTGCGTGTTTCTTCATTTTTCTTTTCTGTGCCGTACTCATGTTATGTCTTTGTTTCTTTGTTGTTTCCGATATTGCCATTGTCCTTGGATTATTCGTTTTGGATCTCACCTACTTTGTACAGCACAAATTCCACAGACTATGTTTCCAAAATACACCAATCAATGCTTCTAATTGATATTATGTTGGCCTAGTTCTAAGCTTGTAAATGGTGGTACCTATGACGCCAGCTTCCCCTGGCAACAGATTTTACTGTTGCTTGTTACACGAATTTTTACTATTTGTTTCATGTTGTACTAAATTTGAAATCGAATATTATGTTTTTTTTTAAATTTTGTCCATTTTTGTAGAATTGGTATGTCTATACCTATGTGAAGGTAGCTTACGCTGCTAGCAATCCGATACCTGGTATATATTAATACTAGATATACAATGATTTGCTTGCCAATTGTTTTATGCTAAACAGCTTCATGATCGAGGACAGGTTATGATTTACGACGATCCGAGCATACCTAATTTTTGATATACAAATTCTGATCTTGAATGTAATCCACCAGTTTTTAAAGTATTTGAATAGACAGTAATTGACATCTCTTCTATCGTACTTCAATACCGAAGTTACTGTAAATTATTTTCTGCATATGCGCATTTCGACAATTTATGTCTCTTCAGTGCAGATAAAATCTAAATGTTTAGAAGACCAAAAACTCAAAGATATTAAAACTGATAGAGAACAATGACCAATATGATTTAAATGTAAAGCCAAATTACAGGTTTTTCACAGGATTTCAAATTTCACATCACAGAAGATTGTATCCGACTTGTTTTGGTTTATCCACTTGACAGGAATAAGCTTAAAAGTTTTCCTGTGCAAAACCATAATTATTTTGTTTCACTTGCTTTCGTTTTTACATAAATTAAAAGGATTGTTTTATTTTTTATCCCTAGATCATTGTTAGTGTGAAGAGAATTTGACAATGAAATAAACTTATCTAGAAACAACCTCAATAGCATAAGAATATTGTTAATTTAATATGAAAGATATTATGTCACGTTTGCACTGAATTAATTAATCATTGATTCAGAGTAAATGACACGGTTTCGAGGTGATATCACCAAAGGGACCGACCATTTAACTTGAAGGGGGGGGGGGGG